>VWZG01011049.1:105631-191569 GCA_013396735.1 Grallaria varia | reverse complement strand
CTTTCCCCCCCCCCCCCAGCAACTTCTCGAAGTACCTATTTGACCACATCTCTAGCCTTCTACCCCCTTCCTAAATCTGATCCTTCTTCTTACACTAATGACAGACCAATAGTCTGATTGCATGTTTCTCTTTGGTCCAGTTGTTCCATCTCGAGTTATCATTTTTCAGTCCATGGTTTTCTCAGTCCATGAACTTAATCATTTTATTACCATCATGGTTACTTGCACAGCAGTCACTAGTGTGAGGCTTATTGTCATGTAAAGATTTAATTTTAAATACTGACAGTTCCACTGGACAGAACAGAAACCAAAACGAGAGAAGTACGTGAGTCTCATGAAGGTCTCTTCTCTGATCTCAGTATTCTTTGGAGGTTGTTTGGTTTCTTTTCCCATATATGTGAAGTATAGTCAGAACAGGATGGACAAATCACTGATATTACTTCATTTCTGCCACTGCATGCTGTGCAAGCATATGAAAAACACAACAATGTGTTTGGACCACCAGATATATTTGAAAAAACCTCCCCGTTGCTCAGTTGAGTTCCCATTCCATCTGCACAGTAAGAGAAATCCAGGGGCTCATGGTTTGGGATGGCTGCTTTGAGTCTCCCCTACAAAAACGACCTTCAAAAATTTATCAACAGGACTGTTTCCCACAAGAAAGAGTCTGTCCTTGCACTCTGGAGAATTATGTCTTGCCATTGTCACAAGCATTATTTACTGCCTTCTTATAAACAATGGCCATGGATGAGTGTGCACTCTGGCCAAATGGCAATGGGGAACTAACAGGGACTTCGGAGCCTGGCTCTGGGAAACCTCCTTGGAAGGGCAGACATAGTCAATTATGCACTTATAAATATATACTTGTGCATATGTGTATGCATATGTGTAAACACATGAGAATGTACCAAATATTTTTATTCAGAGAATATAAGTTATTTAGATTGTATTCTATGTTAAATGGGCTTCTGAAAACTGTTCCAAGTACAGCTAGCAGTTATTTTATAAGGCCTCAATACAGCATCAACTGATTCATATTCTCTGTAAATTGTTTATATGCCTTTAGTAAACACAAAGCCATTTTTATGTGTGTATTTACATACAGAGCATATACATGTATATAAATATATAATGCAACATAAAATGCAAATATACACAGTGTTGTGATGCTGCTTAACATTAATTGGTTACTCTTCTAATAAATATACAGCATCTGCACTTGTCTGGCAAACTTCTTACCAGGTATATATTAAATATTGAGCTTTACCACAGTTAGTATAGCTACAACAACTGTTCAATTTTAAACGGCCTTTCTGTTATACATTATTGAACAAATTTCTCTTTTTGCTCTTTGTATTAATAACTACAAATGAGAATTCCCCTGTGTCCAAATGATATATCTCTGGCAAATTGGTATGGGAATGACAGACAGAAAGAATGAGTCCGGAGCTGGAAAAAGCAAGAGCAAGCATGAGTAGCAGGATGACTGACGGCAGGTGGAGCAGGCATGCAGGTTTAACAGGGGAAAGAAGCACGGGAGGATCTGCAGGGGAGAGAAGACCCTGCAAGGAGCTCAGAGTCACAGGACACTGCTCTCAGCCTCCTTTTCTCATGCATAAGCTTTTGCTCTAGCCAGCCTCAAAAACAGACCCATCTTCTTACTCTTCCAGTATGTGCACCAACCACTCCTTGGTCTGCAACTGCTCCCAAAGCATATTTAAGACTTAAGACCACCCTTCCAGTCCCTGTCGCTTGACACTGTTCTTGCTAACACTTACCTGGGAATGAAAACTAAGAGGCTGAAACTTCAGTGCAGTGAGGAGTTTGCCTGAATGCAATTCCTCTCATGGTCCCCTTGTGCAACACAGCTGGTACAAAGAAAGGAATTCCACTGACACAGAGGGAGTCACAACTCCTCACTCAGCTGCCACAGAATCTTTGCCTCTAATTAAACATACCTGTCAGTGATCTCAAAGAAACCTCCACAGGTCATCAGTCAAATCTGATCCTCTGTGATAAACAAGGAAATTATGCTACTGAGATTTAAATTCACAACAAAGCCGCTCTTTAGCTGACTGATATTTCCCTGTGAGCCCATTCCTGCTTGGGCCTCTCAGCTCCCCTTGCGCTCACAGATCACTCAGGCACTCCTGAAACCTCCATTTTACTGCCCCATTTGGCACACAGTGCACACATCCTTCAATTGTTTCTGTATATGTCACCTTTCTATGGGGGCATTACTGTCCCTCTTGGCATTTTTTATTCAAGTGGAAGTTCAGCACTATGATGAAGAGACCTCATGTGAGCCATACGCCAGTTACCTGTTTTGCTCTTGCAATTTTAATTAGATATGTACGCTTTGGAAATGATTTCACATGTACCCATGCAATTTACTACCAAATGTGGAGCCAATGGATGCAGGAATGTATTTTGAGTTGAGAACAAAACAGATCACTCAGCTTTCACAGGGAACATAACATCAGGAATTCAAATTGGGACATTAAGAGCAAGGCTTGGGGGCCCAGCAAAGCAACAAGAATATACATCGTTGCTATCCCCAAGACTTAGAAATCTGTGAGCTTCTTTCTACAAGAGAAAGCTTATCCTTCGTTTTGTTTCAGATATGTCAATGGGCACATTAGCAGGGACAGGTTGTCAGCTGACTTTTAGGGAGCACAGGAATGGTGGTTGTGTCTTGTCCTGTTGTGGCCAGGTAAAAGATAAGGCAAGCAAGCTTATGCCTAACCTCCAAAAACACCAGTGGAACAGTCAGCACAATCGAACATGTGGAACTCTTGGTCATCCAGAGGCAGCTAAAGGTTGGATGCTCAGAAAAGATAATGGCAAATTGGAAGAAGACTAAGACTGAACGATCCATTATGTGTTTCCAATGAAAGCACACAGCAACAGTGCTTGAAAAGAGGAAATGTGAAGAAATAAACAGAAAGAACAGCTGTACTTTTTTTCAGGATTTCTCTAGAAAGCAAGTTGATAATTGTACGTGGCAGAAAATGAAACGCTGTTTCCTAGAGTGGGCACAATGCCACTCGTAACAGACGGCAGAGATGCAGGCATGCAAGAGAACAAGTTCATGAATTGATGCATGGGCATGTTTGCTGTCCAGGAATGTTGAAACAGCAGCTTTTGGAGGTTTAGTTCAACTTCTGCATTTACAGAGCTAGCTCATTACCAGTCTAACTTCAAGCTTCCTTCAAATGGCTACGGATTTTATTTCTTGAAAGAAATTTCTAAGTTTAGTTATTTTGATAGCCATTCAAAGAATTCACATACCAATATTTATTTGAATGAAATAGAAGTTGCGTTTTGTCGCTATAATAGTATTTCTTGCTATTCATTCTTTTAGTGTATTTGTACCTAAACACCATACCTTAGGTTTTTACCTGTACACAGGGCTGTTTTACATATGTATCGATGAGTTTGCACTGATTTTTACAGTCTTTTGGAGCTGAGAATTATTTAAAAAACTGACCTATTTGTGCTGGGCTATAACATGTTGCTGTATACTCTTGTAAAACATAAGGGGACAAATCAAGAATTTACTGCCTCCTTTATAAAATAGCCACTCCATCAGTTCACTTTTTATCAAAGTATGAAGAAAATTGTAATTAGTTTTAATATCTAAGGTATGAATTGCATTTGAAAAATGTCTTCCACCTGCCGCTTTGCTGGTCTGCAGCCTTAAAATCTCACTAGACAGATGTTTTATTGCTCTAATATAAAAGTATTTCTGCTCAAAGAGGGGGAGGAAAGAAAAGCACCCAAGTTTGTCTGAAATTAATTGAGAACATGTTTTTTGACCATACCAGGACTGGTATAATTGCCCACTATTTTTAAGGAGTTACAAAAAGAAACAATACTTGGCTACACAAGTAAGATCTAAGTCTGAAAATTTAGAAGTATATTTGGAGAATAAAGAGCTATGAAGATACCGGTGCACATTCCTCTGAAGGGCCCTTACAGCATCTCCACAGTGGGGCGTGTTTGCGTTCCATTTCTTATTAGCTTTGTTTAACTTACTGAAGAACTAAATCCACTGCACATAAATATAGACATTACTGCTTTAACTTGAATAATAAGCTACAAAGTTAGCCTGAAACAGGCTCCCCAGGACAGTGATCACAGCACCAGGCCTGACAAGAGTTCAAGAAGTGTTTGGACCAGGCACACGGTGTAACTCTTGAGCTTGTCCTGTGCAGGGGCCAGGAGTTGGACTATAAGGACCTTTGTGAGCATTCCAGCTCAGGATGTTCTGCAAGTCACAAAGGCTGAAGATGGGCTTTAGCACCAGGATGAACAGGATGTGAAGGCAATGGGATCCTACATCAGCACAGACAGAAATACTAAGGTTGGAGCTCAATGCTGAGGAAACGGAGTTTGGTTGTTTTGAAAACAGACTGAATCAGTGATTGGGATACAGGAAAACCATCAGGAATACATAGGCAGAGCTTCCAATTAACAATGGCCTTTTGGGTTAAAAGTGTGCAGAACTGGTCCAAGGGTCCCTTTCTGTCTCCAGAGGTTCTTTTACATCTCCTAGCATAGTTGCCTCCAGCTGGCAGGCTTCTGTGGAACCAAATCTGGCATGTGATCCTCAAACCAGTGGTGATGATGGATAGCAATCTGTGTCAATTTATGACAATAATATTTGAGCCTAGATAATTTGGGCTCCTAAGACAGCTTCAATATCTCCTCCTAGCAATTTTTTTTCTTCCCCCCCCTTTTCTCTTTGAGCTTACTGAAGAGTCAAACAACCACTGCTATCCCTTAACTTCCTCTCTAGCAATACTGCTGGCATGGCAGGTAAGATTATTGATCTCAGGCAACCTCAGCATTTCCTCTGCAAAAGTAATCTTCCCGCTCACTTTGCAACAGGTCTTTCAACACCATGCTACAGCCACATTAATAATGAATGAATCCATTATGATCAATGGCTCGACAATGAATATCAAATGACTTCTCCATTATTAAGATCATTACAGGACACTAGAGGTAACCGTTCAGTGCCATTTTACAGTGGTTTAGCTGTATGAGCCCTTTCTCTCTTAATAGGATTTCTATGCCTAGAAGACCCCAAATCACACCGAATAGTTAACCTGAGCTTCAGTGATTTTACACTTCATACAATAAAACATCTCATGAATCAATAGGGCAATAATACATATCAATGCCTCTTTCAGCAATTTAATATAATCTTGCTGTGTACACAGTGCCTATCAGCACCATCAAAAAGTGTGCTCTGAAGATGTCCAAGGTGGCTATTAATTATCCTAAAACTAACAAACAGAACTAGCAACTGAACAGAAGCACTCTAGGGTTCCCTTAAAATAGCTATCCTCTTAACTTTGTTTATTTGTACCCACTTTTGCAATAAATAATGCAACTGATTAAGAAATGAACATAGAACATTAATCATGGTGCTTAACTAGATATCTCCTAAAGGTCACCCCACTTTGAAACACGGTGCTTTCCCATGCTCTGCCCTTGATTAATGGTTCATTTCCCAGCTCTCCCCATGCACCCTTGGATCCCTGTCCTGCACTGCCCTCCCTTGCTCCTGCCTCTCCTGCGAGTGGCACGCCTGACAAAGTGACTGAGAAATGGCTGCATAACCTTTGCTGACATTCAGCAGTTCCCAGTCGTTCAGTTTTTGCTCAGCACTGCTCTCCAAGAAGTCTGCTTCAGGTTTACAGTTTCCCAGGCGGAATTTGCAGTGACAGAAGAGAAATGATTGCTCTAGATTACATTGCCAACAGAGCTTTGACAAATGTTACAGAGCTAACAGATCTTGCCCAAGATAAATGGGTATCAGCGAATACTGTGGCTAGTTCTTACTCATGCAATCTCAATTTTAAATCTGTGCTCAAGAATCAGCTCTGGTAACAGTACAGCAGTGGAATTATCGAGGGAAGAGGGATTTGATGGAGAAGCATGATAGAAGGATTGATGATAGCAAGGTTGAGAACAACCTGGTGTCTGGATTTGAGTCCCAGGTGTTGTGGTTTAAATGCTGTTTCTGAACAGATTCTCCTGTGTGGAACGGGGCAGGCTCCTGCAGCCCGGACAACTGGGTCTCCATCTATCTATGCAATTTATCTGCCATTTGCTCCTGAAATAGGTACATTGAAAAAGGGGAATAGACTTCTTTCATAATTAGTAGATTTGAGGGCTAGATAAACACAAAAATCTCACCTCTCAAGGTTATACTGTTTTATGTCTCATTATGTACCAAAAATATTTTGCAATTCAGAAAGTCCACTGAGAGAGAACCCAACAGGCTGTCGGGGGGAAACCAGGTCTCCCCCTGAGACCTTGACTCATGGGAAACTACCATTAAAAAATGGATGTATCTTTGTTTCTCCTGCAAACAACTCATGCATACTCATGGGAAATATTACTTTTTTTCCCCAGACCTTTACCCTCCTTGTAAAGAATAAACAAAAAAAATATAGGAAGTTATTGTGATTCTTTCCAAACATACAGAAAACAGATGGCAAACCCAAAATGCAACCCGTAATGACCTTGATGTCTGTCAGGCACATGGTGATAGTTAGTTACATGCAACAGAGCTCTTTTGATGCAAATAATTAATTTACTAAAGTAGAGATGATGCCATTAGCAATAATTTCTCCATCAACCTTTGATGTTGAATAGGGGTCATGCAGGATAAGTTCCCTACCTGTCTTCCTGTTCTCTGAGAACAACAGATTTTTCTCAAACCCAAGTCATTTATCTCTACATTTGTAGGCTGAAAAACATAAGCACAACTCCTAGATTTTAAGCAGACTTTTCTATGATTGCTCTAAACAATTCTGTCACTCTTGGAGGGGGAAAAAACCAAAACTGAACACAGCAAAAACCTCTAGACAATTACAGTGATGTGTGTTTGGGAACATCATAGTTCCTGGTTGACAAAACAACTCACTGGTGCACAGCAAACATCTTAATGAGGTTGAGAGCAGTGATTTAAGGGAGAAAGAAAAAGTGGAGAATTATCTGATTTTTGTTTATGTTGATAAGTATTCCTGTAGAGAGCATCTTTACCTCAATTCCTTCATGTTTTTGTGGGGTTTTTTAACAACATATTGCATATGAATGCAACTCTCTAGCTTCAGAGACTTTAACTGACCTTCCCACTGGTGCAACGATGTCACCACTGAGAATATGCTTCTGGGATCAAGGATATGGAGTGACAGCTTACTACACCTGCCTTCTCAGCTACATAACATATCTAGCAAGGTGGAAAAGGAGAAATAAGGCCCCTACTTCGTACAAGGTATGAATAAATAATCATTTAGAAGAATTAGCCCGTATGTGGAGGCTCTAATCTTGAGCCACTTAATCTGATGATAGTCTTGCCATCACTCTAGATTTTAACCCTTCAAAAACAAAGGTTATTCCACAAAGGTGGTGGTCATGGAATCTGTTCTGAAATATCCCCTAGGGAACTGCCTATGAATGATATAAAGATGATTTAGACAAATGCACAAGTGTTTCTTGTCTCTCATTTCTACAGGCCAAATTCTGAGAAATGCTGAATGTCTCAGATGTTACAAGTGCTCATCATTACTAATGCACTTACACATGTTGATCAATGAAGAGTGAAAATAAACAATGTCCAAAACGACAATGCAGAAGAGCTTATACTGCTAATACTTCATGGTGGGATACTCCAAAATTATGCAGCTATGGGTGAGATTAGTACCCGGACTGGGATCAACTTGTTTTCCAATATATTGAATCACATTCAGAAAAATCTGAGGAAAAAACCCCATAATCCGAATTGAACTTGTGTGTTAAAAAACAACCAATCGAACCAACCTCCTAAACATGAAATATCCTTTTTTGGATGTATTTTTAAGGATTTGCAAATTCTGAGTTCTTGAAATTCAGATCAACTAGAAGACTCCAAGGTTTAGGCACACAAGATTATGATTTGGAATCAAGGTTCAGGAAAGATGCATGGAGTATAACATTGATACTTATAAATGAAATTCTCTAAAAATTCATTTAAAAAGACATTTTCAATAGACAATAGAACTTTCTATTTCAGCACTGCAGATGCATTCCAGAAACTATGACATTAACTGCGTGGAATAAAATTTTTATTTCATAGCATTGAAGAAGTCAAATATAGGAAAATTGTGACTATAAATGATTAAAGTGTGTGTGCTGTTGCTGTAATAGAGAGAATACTTATGCGCACCAGCAATTTGATTTCTGACTTAATTTTTGCCACCAAAGGAAAATGATATTTTTAGCAAAATTGTCCTAGCATATTTTTTTAAAAAAATTGTATTCTAAATAAAGATTTAATGGATCAACTCTTGCATGCTGTTTATATGCAAGTTTCCTACATTTTGCATTGCTGAATAATTGAGAACATTAGCTCCCAAACCATGAAAAATTCATTTTAACATGATGTATTATTAATCAATTTAATTTACAGGGATCTGAAGAGTCCCACTTTCTGTTATGGTGCTTGAAGATATGTTGAGACAGTAGTTTGGTCTGTATTATACCACTTCATGTAACTCTTTCTCATCTGATAAACTTCTCAAAGTGGGTCAGACTGCACAAGCATAGTAATGGATAAAATGGATAAAAGAGAACCAGTTGACATAATTTATTCGGACTTCCAAATCCTTTTGACAAAGTCTCACATTGAAGTAACTGAAAATTTAAGTAGCTGGAGTACAGAGCAAATTATTTGAAATTATCAACAGCTACTTAGCAGAGAGAAAGGAAAACATTGCATTTAAAAATTGTTTTTAATGTATGAAGATATTTTACTTTTAATTTTTAAAGGAAATACTTATTTACTTTTACTATTTAAAGTGATTTTTACTTCATAAAGACAAATATATTAGTATATTTCCCAAACTTTCATCCAGTCTTTGAGTTCACATTTACTACTATTTCAATCTAAAATAATCACTAAAAAATCAGTTTGGAAAATAGCAACTCCTACTCTGAATGAGGACTTATTTATACACAATTAAGAGAATGTCTTAATTCAGTACAGCTTCAGGGACATTTCTCTCCACTTTAATGCAAATTGAAAAGAGAGATTTGAGTGATATAGAAACTCACTTGATGTGGATTTATTCCTCGGTATTTTGCGAAAAGTCACTGGTTATTGAGGTCTCTGCTTACTATGTCAGATGGCAATTATATCATCTGGCCATAAATATAAATAATTAAAATGTAAGCTAATAATCAAGAACTGCTGATGAACTGTGGAAACATTTATAGAAACTGTAAAGCTTAACAAGATGAAAGATCATTAGAAGCATCAAGGAAACCTTGGATGTTAAAAAGTCATACAGGGAAAAAATTGTCTATATTTGGCGGTTGAAGCCTGAAACCTTCATTCACCCTAAAAGAGCTACACGTAGCTGGGAAGGAAAATGAAGTATCTTCACATTGGTGAACACAAGGATGAGGTCTGCTAAAGATGAATTAGAAAAAAAAAATTGCATAAAAGTCCTTGTTGTGAACACCAAAGACAATACTGCAAGATGCTATCAGAGGGTGAAGTTTCACTGGAGCAAAGCGTGACCCCTACAAAGCCTGACTCAGGTGGAGAAGGGCTGAGAGGGGGCAATGACAATAGACCAGGGCATGCATGAACTCTCCTACAATGGCAAAGCCAAGATCGTTTTGCTTAGAAAAGGAGTTATGTCTAAAGTGCAGAGGAACAATAAAAAAGGCATTAAATAATAAATGGTGAAGAAAGAACATGGATTGCTGGTCTCTTGATTTTGTGGCACTTAGAAAATGCTTTTTTCTTTTCATAGGAAAGTTCGAAGTTGTGTATTTAAGACAGCAAAACCCCTAAACTAATCCATGTAGTTTGCAGACAAATAGTACAACACAGCCCTCTGCCCCTGAAAGTAACAAAGGCAAGACTGAAAAAATGCACAGCATGAAAATATTTATACGTATAGGCTGGGACAAGTTTCATCAAAAAGCTGACAATTAAAGCAAAATAAATAGCTGGATGAATGAAATTAGGAAACAATGTCAAACAGAAGTGTCTGGAAGGTTACTGAGAAATGCCAACAGCCTGGGAGGAGGAGAGGCCGTGTCTGTGCCCACAAGAAGCTCTGCCCCTGCCGGTGCTGGCACCACAGGCTCCAGGCTGAGCTAAAAGCACTAGCAAGTACTCTGAGGAAGTTTTATTTCCAAATCAAGAGGGCTACGATCCAGCAACCTGCCCATGAATGCAGCCCCTCTTCCTTTCAAAGATGGATTAACCACAAATTTATACCTTCTTAAAAATAAAATGCTGGCATCAAACACACTCGTCACATCTTTCCTCCTAACAGAAATAACTTTGCAGACCCTAAGCATTTTCTAGTTGCTTTTTTTCAAGAGAAGAACAACATATGGCTATAAAATGTGTTATAGATGGGAAAACAGGAGTAGGCTAAGTGTCTTGTGAAAGCAAAATATCAGCACTCCCTGGTTATTCCCAGGGGATGCTCCCAAGGTTTATCTCTATTTCAAGGAATGGTGGGGGGCCTCAGACTCTGTGAGGAGCAGTCCTTGTTCTGATGTGCTCACACAGAGACAGAATACACCAGATGCTGTGTTTGGCCTTCCAAAGCTTTCTAAAGGGGGCCCATAAGAAAGCCAGAGAGGGACTTTTAATGTGCACACGCAGTCATAGGACAAAGGGAAAAGGCTTTAAACTGAAAGATGGTAGGTTTAGATTAGATGTTAGGAAGAAACTCTTTACTCTGAGGGTGGTGAGGCATTGGAAAAGGTTGCCCAGAGAGGTTTCAGATGCCCTGTTCCTGGTAACAGGCCAGGTGGGATGGGGCTTTGAGCAACCTGTTCTACTGGAAGACGTCACTGCTCATTGCAGGGGGGTTGGATTAGATGACCTTTAAAAGTCCCTTGCAACTCAAACTATTCTGTGATTTTATGATTTAATGGGAACAGCAGACATCAGCCTTGCAGTGCAGTATCAAAGACTTGTGGTTATAAAATGAGAAGAAAATATGCTTTCCAAGACATGTACATTCATAGCACCGTATCCCCTCATGAAAGAAAATTGGTTGAAGGGCAGCTCTGTGTGAGGCAGAATGAAGTTAATCTCACTGCCTGTTTTGGATCTTTGTGTACCGGTTTGTTCGCCTTCGGTAGCAATAAGCTACTTAAAGCTTAAGGTTAAAATAAAATCCTACACTGGGTAAAAACACTGTGAGCTCATTGTCAATTTGCACACACACCTTAGGTGTACAAGCCCATCTCTAAAGAGTATAACCTGACACCCTGGAGTTTTTGGCAAAGATAACACCACTTCCCTAGGTTAGATAAAATTGACATTTTTGTTGCTCCAAATCACAATATTTATATCTACTGGAGGAATCTATTTTGAGTCTCTTCTTATGTTGTTATTGTTTGGTAACAATGTGGCCATACAACACAATATATATAATTTTATTGAAAAGTTTCTTCTTATAATAGTAACCTAAAGTTACCCATTTCTTAAATACTACAAAATCCCTGACAAAACTTCATTTTCTACCACGAAAAATAATGGTATCTAATGATCCATATTAAGACCCTGCTGCACAGGATTCCCGTATCTTATACCCTGCCAAATTATGCAAACAACCACTGGAGCATTTCAATTATATTGCTATAATTCCTACCACAGTACACACTAACAGCACCAACACAGACATACACTTTTTTTTTGAGAAATAAAGCATTCATTTCACCAAAAGAAATCCATGAATTGTGAGAGAAGACAAATTACCTCCTGATAATTGCCCAGAAACAGATTACATCATTATATCAATTTCATGTCCTTACTTCACTATACATTGAAATAAATATAATTTCTAATTCATTCCTGTATTTCATTTGCTAACAAAAACACTTGAGAAGGCTTGCTCTTCATGACTATCTATAGATGACCTTCAGACTTCTATATCCAAAACAATGTGCTAACACCACAGGATGGGAAGCATTTTCAACAATGGCATAGCATAGCCACAGTTTATTTGGGGATTCTGAGATTATGAGACAATACTGCCAGAGTTAAATACACTACCTGAAAGAGAATTTTTTTACAATTCTGTTATATCTTTCATGCTTGAAGATAAGCTGTCCAGCCCTTGGTGAAATCCTCCATGCTGGAAAAAACCTGTGTTGAAGTTTCATCCCTTGGCAAAGATGCCCCACTATACCTGTCACTGTATAAACCACTGCCAGAAAGACAGCAATGAAGCATCGCTTTGAGATGTAATTCACATGCAGACCTTGACATGTTCTGTCGTCTTGCCTCCTCTTCCTGTACTACAGAAGCACCTAAGGGCTGCAGCCCTCTTCCTAGTGCACCCTGTTAATGACTCAGAGATACAAGAGACAGGCCAGGTCCTTCCAGGGGTCAGGCAGCTTTGTAAGTCCTTAGGTTATTCGCAAAACAAGAATGCCAAAAATTGAGCCAGAGCTTGTCGTTCTTGGTCCTCACACAGAAAACACAAGCAGCAAGAGTTATGATGAGTTAATCCTTTACTTAAAACCACAGAAATGTCTACATTTCCAAAGTTTTGCTATCCTGGTAAAGGATTAAGCCCATTTTAACCTCCTTCCCATCAAGAATTGCCACTAAACTCTACCATTAAAATAGAATACAATAAAAGAGAATATGAAAATAGGCTGTAGTGGCTTAAGACAGAGACCAGTGTCACCTACCATCTTCTTTTGGGAAAGCAGCCTGTAATAAACGTCTAAAGGGAAAGGCCATGGATATACTTGTATCCCCAAAACATGCTCTCACAGCTGCAGTCCTCTGCGGCTCTGCCAAGCCAATGCAGGGGTGGCTGACACAGCAACAGCTCATTCTCAGGAAGGAAGGAATACTTGAACTGCTTCCTCCCCACCATCACAGTGTGGTGGGTTCACCATGGCTGAATGCCAGGTGCCCACCCAGCCGCTCTATCACTCCCCTTTCCAGCTGGACAGGGGAGAGAATAAGGGTGGAAACAACAGAACCAGCACAAATCGTGGGTTGTGATAGGGCAGTTTATATTTATACAAATAGCAAAAGCAGGGTGCACGTGCACAAAGCAGAAGCAGCAATTAATCTCTGCTTCCCCTGTGCAGCGATGGTCAACCACGTCTCTGAGAAGCAGGGCCCCTACGCGTGTGTTAGATGTTAGCAGGCAGCCATCGGAGACAACGAGTGCCTCCCCTCCCGCTTCTTGCCCCAGCTTTTATATCTGGGTTGATGTCATATGGTATGGAATATCCCTTTGGCCAGTGTTGTTCAGCTGCTTATTTGTGTCCCCTCCCCCCAGGATCTTGCCCTTGACTGAACAGTGAGTGCTGAGCTTGGTGGTAGCCAAAATATGGGTGTGTTATCGACACCAATGCAGAGCACAGCACTGTGAGGGCTCCTACGGGGAAACAAATTCTGGCTCAGCCAGACCCACCACACACAGTCACACAGAAACACAGAATCATTAAGGTCAAAAAACATCGCCAAGACCTTCAAGTCCAACCTTTGACTGGTCACCACTTTGTCAACTAGACCATGCCACTAAGTGCTATGTCCACTTGAACACCTCCAGGGATGCTGACTGCATCACCTCTCTAGGCTGCCCATTCCAAATTTCTCCTGTTGTCCAGCCTGAACCTGCTCTGGCATAGCTTGAAGCTGTGTCCTCTTGTTGCTAGTTTCCTGGGAGAAAAGGCTGACCCTCACCTGGTTAAAAGCCATGGTACATTGTCTTTATAGCCTTTAAATAACTTCCCAATACATGAAAAAAAAGGTATCTATTTTCTACAAAGAAACTTGTGCCATGTATAGAAGTTGCCTTTTCTCCTAAGTTCTGAGCACCAGTATTACTTGCACCATTGCTTTCTCCATGTCCACTTTCAGCTGGCAAATGTGAAAGTGGGACATTCATTTTTTTAAGATCACCCTTCCTCCCCACCACTCAGAAGGAACATTTACACAAATCACATATGTGAGTATGCTATATGCCATACAACTCACTGAACAGTGCTGTTACACTTTTATGTAGTGCTTAATGCAACAGGAAACAAACCCAAACAGTAATTTCTAGATCTTATTAAGCCCACGAAGTTTACATTAACATTGTTTTATTAGTAGCTGCAAACTGTCCAACAAAAGGTGCATGCTGAATGTACCCTGAGCCCCCTCCTCTCCTGGGGAAGGTACCTGGTGCCAGTCACTCAACAGGGACGCAGTCAGGGACTCATAAAAGCTCCCAATAACACATTCTTCCTATTCGCCACACCATCATATATCATTGTCAACTGTGTATAGCACATAGAGCTCTATTTTTTTATTCTTTGACTTAAAAAATCCTACTGACTTTCAGCTGCACAGGGTTCTAGGAAAATGATGAAACACTGCAAAAAAATAATCTCATCAGCACATTTCAAAATTAAAAGAAAATCAATAATGTGCTGTTAATCATAGGCTGGTATCAAGCATCCAATAGTCTTGAAAGTCACTAAAAAATCTTTAGACCTTATTGTGATTATAAGATAATCTTTTTCAAATTCTGAAAAACTTACCATTCTCACTACTAAAACATTTTAAGAACATACCAGAATGAACAGATTCATTCTTGACACTTTTATGTACCAAAAGCAAAGTGATTTAGGACACAATCTGAGCCATCGGCAGGTGGTTCTGTTTTAAATCAAACTGGAAGAGGAGATGCTATAATTTCATATAAAAATTTGTATTGTGACACTTTCTTCCATCCTCCCATCACTGTGTTTTGTTTTGTTTTCCTGTACAGAGGAAAATACACTACTTCTATTATAACACAATAGGAGTGTGATAAAGATCACCCCAAAACAGAGAAGGAAAACAGGCTATCTTCTGTGCAGCCACGACTTGATAAAATAATTGTTTAGGAAGCCTGACCATGTTTTATATCAAAACAAACTTCTTTCTCAAGCATACAAAAGGCTTTGCATAATGGATTTAAGGAGAGAAAGAGATCCTCTGCAATGGAATCAGCTTAAAAATATCTGCAGCAGAGAAAAAAAAACCCAAACAACTTGTTCGTTTTCAGAAGATAATCACTGGGGTAAAGAACATCCCTTCAAGTATCTCCCGAATAAAGACTCTGCAGCTGAACGCAGGGCAAAATGTTTTCATTGGGCATAGTAGGCAGCACCCTGTGGAGCTCAGAATTGATGAGTGAGTCAACAGCTCAATATAATCACCTGAGATGCTCTCAGTCAAGTAGGAGAGGAGTTTGCTTTGGTTTTCTTCAAGGCACAGCATCACTTGCTTTCTGGTCTCCCCTACTTTACAGTGTTCAGAAGAGAGTCCAGAAACATCAAAGCTGGAAGCCCTGTGTCACAATGGCTCTACAATTTCTGTCAACCTCCTCATTCCTTCCCTGTAGCAAAGATAAAATGAAGTACAACTGCTTTTCAATCTTGGAACAGAGTTGTTTACTGCAGGATGAAAGAAAAATAAATGGCAAGCCAGGCTCTGGCCCAATTTAGCTTTGCAAGAAGCAAGTACAAAACCTAATTGAAATCACTGGGCTATCCATATTTTAAGTCAGTGAAGAAGAAAATGTAGTACATAAACCACAAGTTTTGTAATTTATTAGAGACAGCTCACCACTTCCAAGTGAGTGCTATATACAGAGATTTGTACTGGCCACAGTACATTTTGCTTACAGTCAACATTTTAATTGTTTTGATGTTTAAGATTTGGTCTGATGCAATAAGCTCAGTTTGGTTTTTGGGGTGGTTTTTTTTTTTTTTTTTTTGGTTGGTTGGGGTTTTTTTAAAACATCACAAATTTTAACTGGAATACATTTTATGGACGCAACTGCAAGTAAAAGACACACTTTTCAGGAGTGGTCCATTTTTAATGCATTTTTTATCTACTGACTTGCACACACTGACAAAGCTTTATGTATAAACAATGTGATTCTTCAACACCACCACCAGAGCGAACGACAGATGCAGTTTTAGCTGGGCAGAGATGCAGAAGATTTGATGTACAGGTACTGTTTCATGTTCCTTCTTGTCTCTACCGGCCAAGCTATTCTCCTGGTTTAGTAGAGACCAGGCTAAAAAGGAGAAGTAGCTGCAGTAGAACCATCAGACACTGTTTCATTTCTCTACAGCCAAGTCAAAGAACAGCGCCTGATGCAGAGCTGTGTTGCAAGGGTAGCTCTTGCCCTGTGTCCCATAAAATCTATTGCCAGGAGGGCCAGCTGGCAGGCACTAAAAAAAATTCTACTCTGCCTCTTCCCAGGTCTCCCCAGTTGCAAACAGAGGGGCCATACGACTACCAGAGGCATTATGCAAGGAGCGAAGCTCTGTGCATATTGCTATTGAGCAATTAATTTATCTATAACTCCTCAGGCTATCAGGATGCCCAGTGGGAGGTTATACATTTTCACTTATTATGGAAAAGGTAACCGTAGTTTCCAGGACTTTGACCTCAAAGCGTTTTCTGTAGGTAATTCTCTGCCTTCTGGACTTCTCTAGAGAGAAATTCATCTATGTAGAAGTAGAATTATAGTGTTTGGATAAAACCTATTTTCCTAAAAAAAGGGGAAAAAAAAAAAAAAAAAAGAGTAGAAAATTGCCATTTTCTTTCATATGATCTAAAGGCACAGATTTAAAACTAAAGTTCTCCCTGAAGAAAATCTCAGCTGAAAACACACTGCGTCAAACCACAAATGGCAGTTCTGAGCTGCTGAGGCCCTGACACATCTGCTACAGAGATCTTCCCACAAAGCCCTAAATCTCCATAGAATTTGCTTAAGCACATTTTCGTATCTAACTCGGCACTGTAGGTTGCTGAGCTTATTTGGGAGCCGTGTTTGGGAGAGGCTGGCTGCTCATCCTGCAGTTCCTGCAGGGGATGAAAAAGAGCGGCTGCTCATTTGCAGAGGGGACCAAAGCACAGGGCTGAGATAAACAGGTTTGCTACTCAGCCTGCAGCATCCTTGGGACAGCCAGCTTTGGGGCTCTGCTCAGTCACAAAAGGAAGGAGTTTTACCAAAATATTCGACACTTCTGTAAATCCATATTTCATGTTGCTTTCTCAATATATAATCAACATTTCCCAAAGCCATCTTATAGAGCTGGATGCAAATTTTCATAATTAGGCACTAATACATATGCACAATATACATAATATACCAAAATACCCCTGTGTACCAAAAATTGAAGGTTTTAGATATTTCCAAGCTCTACAACCACTGGATCTCCGCAGCTGTGTAGTGATTTCCAGTTAACCACCAAAACTACTAAACTAATATAATTTCTTCATTTTCTGAAGTAAAAAATTTAAAAATTAAAAAAAAAATCCACCGAACTTTAAATCTGAACAATACAGGTTTGATCAGCAAACAGAACAGATACTTAAAGGGACAGTTTCCCATTGCTCGGTGAGGATACTTCTGCCTATCCCGAGGTACCTCCCCTGCCCATCTAAATGTGCATTTCCATGATTAATAAAACAAACACAACAAAGTTCAAGATGTGCAAACAAAACATCTGACTTTACTTTCCACATTTTTAATCAGCTATTAAAGGAATTGTGCATAGTCAGCATTGACTTATTAATGTATTAATTGCTGGTCTTCTTAAATTAACACCCCTTTCCATATTTAAGTAAAAGGAAAGTTCTGGGACCAGATCTCACTAGAACTCATCCAAGAACATTGAAACAGGTGATGCTTGTATATGTCCAAATTCAAGCCTTCAAAGGCTGTATCTTTCCATACTGTCTGCGTAGAAGTTGAGACATAATTTTATCTAGAACACTTCAGACATCCAGTCACATCATTTCCGTCGCTATTAGTTCCTTGACTATAACAGCATTAAACAGCTTTTTATCACATAATTTCCTTTTATTGCTTTGGAAAAATAAAGTCTGTCACAATACAGTCTTGCACTCCAAAAATCTATAGCATCAAAAATAAAAGCCTTATAAACACAGCACAGTGAAGCAGAAGCTTAAGTTAATGAATTGTGAGTGTCATTAGTAGGTCTACCTTAAAAAATTTGTGTTTTTACTGCTGAGAAATACTTTGCACTCTTCTAAACTCGTCCCTTTTATGTTTTAAAATATTACAAAGGAACTAAACTGGATTAAGTTAAATCAATATTTCCCTAATAAGAATTCTTTGTAGTTTTAACTTTCTAAGCTTTACATATTTCAGTAGTTCATGTTAAATGGATATTTGACATTTTGCCAGTGAAAGTTTCATTAAATCACTAGTAGGAAAATCACAATTATCTCATATTACCTCAGTGCAATGATATAATGTGTCTGGTGCTTTTAAAGATGAGACAGACAAATGGGAGAAAAGTTTCCACCACACCAAAAATAAACTGCAGATATTTTTGGCTCCTTTAAATTAGAATTTCTCAAACATGGCTTATTTGTTTCAACTTTATTTTCCTTTATTAGTAAACCATTACTTCTTTTTTTTTTAATTTGCATTGAAGTTTTGACCCAGTATCATACTAATTGTGTTGCCTGTGAAGTGAACTTTGAAGGCCAGCAGAGAGACCTTTTTCCAAAGGCCTAATTGAAATTATAATTGAGAGCTCATTCTGTCGCCTAAATCTCATCACCCATCCCTCGTTTTTCTGGTGTTAGAGGGCAGTGTACTGGAAACCATCTTGCTTCTGAGCTCCAACTTCTCCTGCTACCAAGACTGTTACCAATCCTCTGGGGAAGTTCCTGCCACGTTAATCCCACGAGAAGTTGGAGAGGTGGGGTTGGCAGCTGAGTTGATGAAAGCTTGACGTGGGTGTCCTTCCAGTGTGACCCCAAGCCAAACATTCTGCCTCCCTGTCCCAGCTCAGTAAGACATTCACAATCACTGTTGTGAAGAGAAGTACAGCGAGAACCTACAACGCACAGTAAATTTAGATAAAGCTCCTGTGGTTCCTCTGTGCGTATATAAAGAAGATAAATAGATTCTTGAACACCACACTGCACCACCCTTTTAAAAGTATAGCAAATCACTGTGCTTCTCTGGATTTTTGTAACATCTGTGCATTCCTTTGGAGGTAGTTGCGAAATAAAGACTAAGCAATGACCAAATCCCATATTTTATGACAGTGTTCACATGAAAATTAATACTACACAAGTGTCTATATATTACAAGAAAATTAGCTGTAAATTTTAAAAAAGACTGTTTCCATGGAAAAAACAACATTCTTAGTTATTTAGCTATAAGCAGCACATAACGAGAATGCTACATTCCATGAGAAATTAATGATATTCTGAAATATAAATCTCAATCATGAATAATCGGGCTACAGAAATATACTATGCCAGTTATTATTTCAAATTATTTTTGACATGACATCTTGAATCATGAATAAGATAAACGGTAACCTGGAGGGGGTTTTTGGTGTTTTTTGTTTTTTTTTTTGCAAACCCAAAAATCTGGAGTGAACACGAAGGGAACTATGTAATCAACAGCTCAAGAGTAAGTCCATGAAGCTTGCAGAAGCATGGTAGAAATAGAGCAAGCTGGCTGGTGTATTCTTCCAGGAAATGCCACCAATTCAGGTTCACTTTCATTCTGGTCTTTAGGGGTACTATGGGCTACTTCCCAACAGAAAGCATTTTCCAAAGCTGATCAGAATTTTTTCCAGTAATCTGACATACATTCACAACCCAAAGAGGTCCATTTCCAGCCTGCAGCATAATATTCCCAACTGTATACTCATGGCACCAATAATGGCCACTTTGCTAACCAAGAACTGGGTGAAGTTCTACTACATTGACTGTAATGATAGTCTAAAAAAGAAATAATATTGCTGTTGTTTCAAACACCTAAATCACTTTATAGTGTCATATGCACTTAGAAATAATGACAGTTGGAGAATACCTCAGCTTTTAAAAACAAAAAGATCGAAGGTTGGCAGACCCAGAGACTCAAAAACATGGATAAGTGTTATTTTCAAGAAGTTTCATCCCTGCACCTTCACTATAAATTTTTCAGACTAATAACTGAAGCTCCAAGATACTGTTGTGTTAAACACATTAAAAAGAGCCATTAATAATGTCAGAATACAGTTATTTCTAACATTTCTCACAGATTTTTATACTTGGGAGTTGAGAATGCCGTAAGAAAATTCAGAGGAAAAAAAAAATCTAAAAATACTAGCAAGGTTTTCACGGTACTTATGTTCAAAAATTTATACACATGCATGGTGTTTATATTTTTAATACGGAAAGGAGAGGGAAACTGAAATGTTCATCAATGTATAATAGTTAAGAAATGTATTTCCAAGCTTATTAATACACATAAACCCAATCACTCTTCCAAACAATAAGGTTTGTACAGGTGTCTAAACAGGATTACTAATAAGCCAGTCAAGATTATTATTCACCCTTGCTGCGCAAAAAAATGAGCTTGTAAGCCACGGAGCTGCAAAAAAATTGACACGACACAAAACCTGAGATCCTCAGGAGACTGTTATCCAAATAATCTTACTCTGGAGAAAGCCTGTGCAATAATGTAGCTTGGAGGGGTAACATCAATTTTCTAACAAGTAATTAAGATTTGCATTATTAATGCAATGGATATTCTTGCAAATTATGTCTAAATATATGCAGATTTTTTCAAAACCCACAACATTTAATGACAGTGCTGTCATTTTTGAGTCTTCCTTATAAAACTATAGGTAACAGCAATGCTGAGCTGACCGTCTTGGTAAATTTAAATCATTAGTACTTATAAACTGAATGAGCAGACTGTTGTGTAGAACTGGGGAGGCGCTTAATTTCCACCTCATGCTCAATAAAATGTATCTTTCAGATGAAGCAAAATCCAGTCCATTAAAAAACGAAATGTGTTGAAATCTCTTCCGGAACATAATCTGCCTCACCATGTTACTGGTCTAAGCAAATTAGGAATGGTTCATGTCACCCTCAGTCGATATTGAACGCAAACAGTTCACCCACCTTCGACTCAGTCCAGTGTTTACCCTCTTTGACCTACTTAAGCCAGATTCCAAACTGCTGAGTTAAAAAGCCAAGCTCTTAAATCTACCAGTGTGCCCTCTGTTTCAGTGGCACTGAAAGGAGCTGAAATGTAAGATGCTTTAACCTCGTTTTTGGTAGAAGGAAAGCTTCTGCCTGCTTGGGCAACACAGGTTCCCCTCCTGCCTCTCGGTTTATTGCACCTCTCGCTTTTTCAGAAGATGTGCGTGGGCACACGAACAGGGAGCAGGCGGTTTGCTGTCCGCTGGAAAGTCAAACAAAAGCAGCCTAAATGAGGAGAATTATAACAGAGCATCTCACACGCTCTGCCCCTCAAAACTGAACATAAGTGAGAAAGAAGGGCAATGGTGTGGGTACTTGTTTCAGCATACAAGGATTTTAATATTTCTCCAACTTCTTCCATTCAACTGATAGAACCAACACCCTAGAAAGCCTTCTTAAAGAACATCAGAATCTTCACACACTTTTTTGTCTGTCTAAAGACCAGGCCCAGTTTAACTGGTTACTGAGTTTGAGAGAAGAATCATAAGGCAAATCACAAGGCATGTGAATAAACAGCTACAGGACAGCTGTGTGTACACACACGTGTGCTGGTGATTGGTATGTTTCTTTGGGAATCAAATGGGATATGGTGGCCCATCTTAGCCATTTTCTAGGTGACTGACCAGTCTTCCCTCCAGAGAGGTGAGGCCTCCCCGGTGGTGTGAGGATCCCAAGTAAGCAGGTGGCCTTTCCAGACAGCAGCCACTTTGTGCAATGAAATATTTTCTATAAGCTAAGTGCCACAAAACCTCAAGGTTCCCCAGGTGTCCTTTAGACAAAGAACATTTTGAAGCCATGCAAAATGAGAGTAGATTTTGCATGCAGTTTCTTTTCTCCTGATACAGTCTAAGTACATCGATTTTAATACAAGTATATAGTGACAGAGATGAAAGTAAAAAGAGATTAATGACCAGTCCTCCCTCTGAAAGAATGCTCTGACATTTATATTTGTACATGTCTTCAGAGCCTTCAAAACAGAAAGTGCCCCTGACTTAAAAAATAATTTATTACTTGGGTAAATAAGATTAATACAAAGAAAAGCAAAGAGATATTGGCTTATATTTTATCTACAGTAACATAAAATGAAGAAGCAAAAGCAACTACACTGGATGTATGGCACAGATAGTATGAAACATCACAGTAAAAAAAAAAATCTTAATAAATGAGTAACTATTCCCTGATACAATCTTTCTGCAATAATATTAATATCCATTTCTAAGCACAAAAAAATCCTACTTTATCACTGTTGGAAGAAAATGTCATTGGAAAGCAACACTGTTTTATATGTGCCCAGTTAATCATCGCGTTGCTAGCTGAATGAAACCTGGAAAAAGACAATGGAGATCTCATGCTTGAAAAAACATAAACTTTTGCTCCTTACTAGAACAAACATCTTTATCTCAAAGCTAGTAAGAATTAAGCTTTACCATCAAGCTTTTATCAGGCCTGACTGCTGCTACTTTCTACAAGAGACAGCAAAACTTCCTCCTCACCAACACAACTCAAGTCCCAACGATCATGATCCCTAATTTGGAAATTCCAGCCTCTGCTACTGCCCATAGTACTGCCCTGCAACAGGAGGGAACAGAGTCATTGTGGCCACAAGTGAATTTATTATCCATAGGAATAATATTACTTGAGTTGCATTAACTGACATTACCACACCCATTTTGGTGCTCTCGCAGAAGCAGAGACCATTTTAGTTGGATCATTAAAAAAAAAAAGAAAAGTTTCTACAAAGAAATACTATGCTTTAGTATAAAAACATCATATTATATGGGATGGAATAATATGTTTCATGTTACAATGGCAAAAAGACAAGGCAGTTTTTGTGTTTACATAGCCCTTCCTCTGACAAGAAATAAATGCAGCAAATGAAGATAAATACTGATTGGCAATGACTTTTGGTTACCAGTTTGAGAGAGAAGCACACTTAGCACTTCAATTAACCACTGCTTTTACCATATCCTGGGCACAGGTGTAGGTCGCAGGGTAGTTCTATGATATGCCAGAAATATCACGAGATAGTATAAAAACTCCAGTCCAGACCCACAGAGTGCTGAGATACACAGACACCACACCCTCCTGGAAAGCACTGCATTGCTAGCAGTGCATTCCCACGTCCATCACTCAAGTTGCACATTATTGAGCACCATTACACAGCACATCTACCTCCAGCTACTTACTCCAAATACATGAGGAGTTTGTGTCATGGACCAGCCTCAGACACTGTTTTTACTTTTAGAAAGAGTGCTAAGCACTTTCTTCACAAGAAAGCAAAGTCTGAAGACTTTTATCTAGTGGGGACACCCACTGAAGAAATAGTTTCATCTTAGGCAGGATGACCTCTGTCATGAACAAACACAGCTCAATATGAAAAGGATGTTTTTGCTGGCCATGTCCCATTGACAGTCACATCACTCACGTAATGAAACCTATGCAGAAAGCCACTATATAAAAGCTGTCTCTCTGGAAAGATCGCACTTCACAAGAAGTACTCCAGCCGTCCAACAACCTCCCAAACTGCAGCAGACTATACCAGAATAAGAAATACAAAGCCTGAGCGATCTCTTTTCCAGCTCTCTCAATGCCTCCCTCCTCCACTTTCCCTCCCCATCAAGCTGAGCCTGAGAAACCCAAGGATCCTGCAGAGGCACGCACTGCTGGGCTGCCAGAGCCCCACCGAGCACTTCAAATGCTGTTATGTGCAGGAGAAATTAAAAAAACTCACCCCACCCTATACAGGAACAAGTTAAAAATCCAAAGTGGGATTTAGTTGGCTAAGCACAGGAATCTGGAGCCATTTAGAGATCTCACATGTGGCAGCCGTGGTTCAATCCCATACGCATTTGTGGCAGCACATTCTCTGCAAAACGACTCCCTCTCAAACCTCTCAGCTCTGGGGCCACAGAAAAGTTTGCAAATTCATAACTCTTGTAGGCACTATGAATTCAAGAGGGATGTGGTGCATTGCAATTTTCATCACAACCTACTCCCAAACAAATTCCAGAACACCTCAGGGAAAAACAATTACCCTTCTTTGTGTTGTGAAAGTTTACATGCTTTGCACGTGTCCTGCAGCTAACATCCTTCTCTGTTCTGCATCTTGCAACCTTCCTTTCTTTTAAGATCTTTTAAGTGATTGATGCATTCTATTAGAACTATTGTTTCTAATCTTTTAGAAGCTTGCTTGTGTTACAAAGGGGAAAAAAATCCCGAGTCAGAAATCTGGTTTGCTTTTTTTTTTTCTTTTTTAATATTTGTGGGACTTAAACCAATTTCTTGTTTTTAGGCAAAAATATAAAATTTATGCTTGCTATCTTGGAGCAAAGAATAAATATTGGTCTGCCGAATGAAGCGCATGTATCTTTAATTCCAATGTCTGCACACCCTCAACTACTTCATTATGACTGTACGAAACTGTTACATTTAGAGATTTCTTCTTCATCAATTATATATCACACACTTCATATTTGCTTGCCTTTTCAGTCCTTTCAGTCTGGAAGTATGTTCTGCCATCCTGATGCTCCCCAAGGATTTGCACAAGCGGTTTTCCACGGGCTGAGCAGGGTCTAACGTGCTCCCTTGGAAATCGGTGAGCAGATACAATTTTCCTGAGCGGCAAACAAAGTACTGTACACAGACCAGGTAGCTTTCCAGAAGGCAAAATAAGGAAGTATCCGATGAACTGGGGGATAGGGTGTTTATTTTAACCTCTCTCTCCTCCTTTTTTTTAACCCTGTACTGTATTACACCAGACTAACAGACTTGATAGAGAAAAATAAAAAAAATTAAAAAATTTTTACTTTGAACGCATTCCTCTTGAATACAGCTGAATATAAGGCTGTATGCACTAAACAGAGAAATGTACATGGATTTATGAAAGATCCATTTTTAACCAGTTTACAGATTAATCAGTACTGTTCTGTGTCCTAAAACTGATGTTCACCTGCCATTCATCCTGGACTGGCTGATCACATGTTTGAATCTGCCAGGTCTGTATTACCATGGTCAGTATTACCATGAAGCATAAGTTTAATTCTCTTTCTTGTGGGAATAATCCAAAGCAAAAAAAAAATAAAAATAAAAAAAAAAATCCTTCATGCTCTGACAAATCATGGAGAGTACACGAAACATAGTTTTGGGATAAATTATTCTCATTTATGACATCTCCCTTTTATTTTAGTAATATTCCTATAAGATGAGTAACTTGCTTTCTTGGTAGTATCAGTCCTGAATCATTACTTTCAGTAAACATAACTATCTCAGGTTGTAATAACTGTACTCAGTTAAGTCATACCCATCATTTCCTTCAACAACTTAGCTTTCAATAACTACGATTTTCTAGAGTGCACATACTGGCAAAAGACCTAAACATCATTCACTCAGTAAATTCCTGGACTCACAGACAAACAAAAAATAGGGAAAAACATCTACAAAACTAATTTTGTGACATCATATTTCAATTTAAATCCCAATTACTGAGTATGCAGTAGTAATTTAAAGTTGTGGTTTGTACTTTAAATGTTATTATATACTCGAGGTGATTATGCTTCCAGTGTTTTCATATATGGTCCCCATGGAAGTGATGTCTAAACCATGATAAGTTGCAGAATAAGGCTATGCAGCACATCACAGAGAAAGGTTGTTTTACAGAGCAGCTTTTCCATCACTAAAAGAATTTCTTTGTCAAAACAGAAGACGGGAATTTTGTGCCTGGTTACTAATCAGAGCCACCCCAAGATCTCGGTATTAAAAGCTATTGAAGCGAGGTACTTCAACACAGGGAATTCCAGTGCCAAATACTTCATGTTATTGCTGTTCCTCACTGCTAGACTTGCCTCTGGTGCTGTACAAGTTTCTCAGAACAAATGACCAAAATGCTGTTTTGAAAGGTTGGTGACGACAGGATCTCCTCCTGCGGGACCAGATTCTGGGAACTCAGGTTCATTCAGCACATCTTTTATCACAAGGATAAATGATCATTGTCATTCACATGCATAAGGCATATAAAAATTACAGAAGGTTTGGGGCTTTACGTATATCATAAGGAGATTTCCCTCAGCCAAAAATCTATATGTACAAATTCAGCTACCTAAATTTAGACGGCTATCTTAATGTTTGGCCAGGAAAAAAGAACTGAGCAGATTTTTCAGACTGAAAGATCACTTTCAACCTCACTAAATAGCACCTCAGGTGCTCAGAAATACAACCCACTCACACAAACCTGGAAAAGGATTTAAGTAGCTAACTTCAAACACCCCAAAATTCTGAAACTTGAAAGGAAATAAAACCAAAAAAAACATGTAAAGATGGAGATATAATAAATATACAGAATGCACTTGCATCTCACCCAGAAGACTCATTCACTGATCATAGCAGAGCTCCAAACAGAAATCCTGGTTGAGCACAGGTACTTCAAGGTCACACCCTCTCTGTTCTGCACCGATGCTTTGCTTTAACTTTCTTGTGTACAGAACAACCAAACAACTGATAAAAGGAAATCAGTGAGCTGATAAGCTTCTAAAATTAAAATCAGTAATAGAGTTTTCTAATGGGAACGCTAAGTTGAACCGAGGTAAAAGATAATATCTTATAGTTTAAAAGGTAAAAAGAAAATAAGCTGAGATTTGAAGTTATATGATGCTGTACTACACTGATAAGCCTTCAGGAATTAGCACGAATTAAATACAGGCAGAAATGTTATTCAACTCCCCATGGAGCTATTAATGTAGGATTACTGGAGATATACAAAGATACTTCTTATCCATCTTTAATGCAAAATGCCAAAATAAACATGGGTAAACTTCTTATACAAACAGAGTTTTTCACATGATTCTTCAGAGACTAATAATGACCAAGCCTCCTCAAGAACTTTTCTAACCCTGAAACAATTAATCTTTTAAGAAGCAGTAACCAATAATCTGTTCCTGAAAAAAATACAAAGATGGACTAAGGTAGAATAATTTAGCTTGGAATCTTTTAGTGTGGTGTATACATTACAGAATTATAAGTAGTCATATCTGGGTCCCCGAAAATCTTCCACATTCACGATTAAGAAGGTAAAAAAGTGTCTGTCAGTGATGTGACATGCTGTTTTTGAAAGTAATTATGAGACTTTTTTAGTGAAATATAAGGATTTCCCCCAAATATGCTGAATCATAAATTCTGATGAACACGTTCATACCCATAACATTTTCCATTAAAAGTTTAGTTATCTTCAATAAAACTGGAACTGTTTGACCTGTTATAGATAAACAAAATCTTTTATATAGACTTTTCTTAATTAAGGTTTTTTTTCCCTAAAAGCATTGAAAAAATAAACCAAACCTTTTAAATCTGGACTGAAATGTTAAACCAAAATTTCCCCATTCCTGAAGCACTAAAAAAATTCTCTCTAAAAATTAAAAGACATTAATTGCAAGAGAGTTTCCCCTACATACTCAGTTATCTGCTGCAGATGCAAATATCTGTCCAATGTTTTTTCTTTTGTTTGGAAGATTTCTGAGACTTCTAAATTGCACCTGTCCAATGTGTACTCTTACATCTAATACTTCATCCATTTGCTTTTATCAAATAAATATCATTTGTTTGGAACTTTCATAAGTTTGCATTAGAAAGCCACTTAAAAGTCCATCAACTTTTAATATGACTAATTTGCAAAAGACAAAATACACATCCTAAGCTGCCCTATGGACCATTCTCTAGAAACCACATTGCAACCCCATGCGCACAAAGGGCCATGTGATGGTGACTGCATGGCTCTCAAAATCAACTATACACTATTCCTAAGCATGGGGACTTTATCTTTAAATGAAGCTTCTATGCCAGTTGGCATGAAAAATTAAGGAAAATTTCTCAATATGACAAAACAAGATTTTTTTTTTTTAAACAGTTGGCACTCTGAATTCATTTAAATAATTAAAGAAGGCATATTAAGCTATCCTTATGGGGAATTTAGTTTATATTTCTCTCTCTACGGCAAGTTCCTTCCATCTTCCACGAATGATCTCAGTTCCTCCCTCATTTGTATGGTGTCATTTATGCCAGGCTCATTGTTCTCTCTGCTGTTTTTCTAGCTGTAACATAAATAAAACCAAAATCAGTTCTGTAATAACATCTACTCAGTTCAGACATGGGGAAATTCTTCAGCTGGCAGATCCCAAAATGTGTGCAACTGACAAATACCAGTGGTGCATTAGTACCTTTTGACATCTTCAGAAAGGTGTGCACCTACAAATCCACCCTTGGAGCCGATGTATTAGTAAATTACAGACAAGTTGAGTTTCGTCATTTAAGCCTAGGCAGACATTTGTCCATCCTAGTGGGATTCTCTAGTAACAATAAACACAGATCCTAAGCCACATCCCACTAAAATCAACAGAAACATTTGACTTTGCTCATATGTGCCCTGCTACAGTCCAGGAGAAGAAATTTCAGGGCAAAAATAAAATTAAAAAAACCTAAAACAATGCTAGGGAAGCAACAGGATGAGAAGAGAGGGGATTATGGAAAAAAACCCTTGCGTTAATATGCACTTTAGTTCATTATCCCTGTTAGACTGCACCAGATTTCCACAGACAGCATTCAATAGTCACGTGATACATTTGATGCTTTACGCTCTCCTCATGTCTGCAGCACTCCAGCTCTGAAAGCAACACTTGTCTGAAGTAAACTTCATTTTCACAGCGCCAATATGAACAGCAAGAGGCAAAAATGCTTCAAGGAAGGAAATTTCTGCACTCAAACCCACTCATGTGGCTGTTTGATTAACAAAGGGGAGTTACCGAGGGCTGCTGCGAACAGATTCCCTTCTCTACGGTTCTTATCCATCTCAAGGACAAATGCATAGCAACACACCATAAAGATTTTCCTTTTCTCTAGAGAAGCTTTTGAACCGTGATAATTGTTTGTTTGCTGCCTTGCAAGAAATGCAAAGACAGCAACTAGGCATTAACAGGGGCATGGTTTACCTAATGTCCAAAACTGTGTTAGAAATCACTCTGCCCCTTGAGTTATGTGTTCGGTGCCAGACCATGCACACGCACTCTATTTGTATACAATACAGCAAATGTATGTCTGGAAACTGCTCCAGAGAGCTCACAAAAAATTTCCACAGTAATTCTCAATTTGAAAACATGTGCAAATGCTCCAAATGTCCCATGATGCTTTTTATTCAATAGTGAATTCCTTTATCTTTAGCGCTACACTGACAAGTTTTCATAAGAGATACTGAATGTTAGAAAACAAAACTGTTCTGAGGGCAGAAGTAGTACAGTTTAAAGTTATTTAAAAAAATTTTAATAACTGCACAAACAGTTACACATCCCCCCTTCCCCCCTTCTTTTTTTGCCAGGCAGTACATTATTTCTAATCACCCAAACACGAAGACATTGTTCTTGCAATTATTTAAGTTTTATCACCTGCATTTCCCTTCTTCTTTTGAAGCCTTGTCAGCATTTAGGATTTATACAGGCATAGAGATAACCAATCACCTTTCTTATTGTTGCACGTTGTAGACAGTAGACTAAAATATAGGAAAGCAAATTAAAGAAAAGGATGAAAATAGAACAAATATATCTACTGCTTTCACATCTGATAGGATTTGGAGTAGCTTACACTGCAAAAATTTCCAGAACAATCATAAGATGCTCCATTTCCAGGCTGTAATGAGCATTTTCAAAGTTAGAACAAGCCTTTGCCTAGAGTCTCACAATTATTTCCATATTGCTGAGGGCCTATTGTCACGTAAATAATAATGAATAAAATTCACAGCTGGAAATGAGATCCCCAGGTGAGGGCTGGTCCATAAATAAGTGAGGGTGAACTCATGGCAGCCCAGCTCCACCTGGGGCAGCTGTCCCCTCCTCTGCTGCTTTGTCTGCGCTGTCAGAAACTTCACTCACTAACACCATCCCATAGCACTTCTAGAAGTGTCCTCAATATTTGCACTTTCCCTGAGCCAGCCTGCACCAGCACCAGCGGCTTTCAAATAAGCTAAACCCACTTAAAAAATAAGCAGGTCACAAACCTGCTTTAGCATTAGCTTTTAGCAACAGACAGTGCTTGGGGTGGCTTCATCCCCCGTTATGCTGAAACAATACCTGCACTGTGTGTCAGCAGATTCATCTAAGGATAGAGGGGAAAACAAATTGTGCTCACAAACTGTGAAATGTACAATGATGAACAAACCTGTCAGAGCACAGCTACAACATACCCATCATACTCAACACGTTAAAGCATAATAAAGTGCAGTTTCACTGATAAGAGAAAGAAGAGCATATAGAATCTTTCAATAACCAAGCCCATAAGCTCCTTTTTTTTAATATACTTTTATCATGACTCATCTAAGTCCTACTGTTTCCTCAAAAACCTCCTTTATCATGACATTTTTTAAATCCATATTGCATTATTTTTCAAATCCATATTGCATTATTTTTCATGTTTCTGCATGCCTTTGCTTAGCTCCCCCTAGAAATTTAATTCCAAACTTCGAAGTCAAAATACAAAGTTAGTGGTTGGACGTTTCAATTTTTCCCCTTCCAGAAATTAAAGAACACAGCATTTGACAATTTCCCAAGTGAGAATACCAACCCGCATTTTTTTTTAAATTGTAAATCGTATCAGATTTTTTCTGCCCCCTCCGTATTCTTTCTGTGTGCATCTGCAGTTTATATAAATACACCTCAGCAATCTAATACACAGTGCTCTTACAGCACATGCTCAGCTCAACAACACTGCAAATACAAGGGAAAGCTTTATTATCCAGGAGAGCAAATCCCATGATGTTTCAAAGCGGTAGAAAGGCCTGCAATTTACCAGCTATTACTTCCTATATAAGAGCCATTCTGAAATATGTCGGGTTGGGAGGCAATATTTGGCACCGCTCTAATACTTTGGGAGGATTAGACACACATGAATTCCAAAAGATCAAGGAACTAATCAAAACGTGAACATCATCAGAAACTTGGGTACTTCTCTTTCGTATTTGACAACTTTTGCAACAGATGAGAACCACCTGTGAGGAGTGGTTAAGGCAGATGTGCTGGCCATTTTGCATCGTCATGCACAAAATGAAATGCAAATATATCAAACCACACAATTTCATTTTGTTGCTTTCCTAGTTTGCATATTTCTCATTTTCATAAACAAAACACTGCAAACACACATTTTTTTGTGTTATTTGGAAAGGGAGTGGAAGGAATTTTCAATTTTGGAGTGAATTGTTTTTTAAATACCCATACAATCATTCTTCTCTTGTAGAAGTAAATAAGTCTTGCATGTTTCTGCTGCACATTACATGAGCATTTTCAGTGTTGTAGAGTTGTTACATCAGCTGAAACTCACAGAAATATATGTAGAAAAATATCTGAGGAAAAGGATCACTGTCACGAAAAAGTATATTTATATGTAAAATACTAAGGGATAAATATCAAATTTTAACCAAATGTTTCAGTGACACATTTGAAATTGTGGAAGTCAGGATTCAAATATTAGATTTTGTCACTGTAAATGTACTATAATTCTTTAATTTGTATAAACAATGTTTCTATATCACTTATGAAGATCTAGTGTAAATAATAAATTTAGATTTTATTCCTAGAATAACAGGCATAATAACAAATGGATTCCACTAAAAAAAAAAGTGAAGTTATTACCAACACATTTCATTACAGCCACCTAAAGATCGTAATGTATTACTTAACAAATTAAAGATTAAGAAACTACTCAACAGTGACACTTGGGGACAACCTAGAAGGCTGAAGCGTGTGCTACTTGGCTTGGGAGGCGTCTGCCTCCTCCTCAGCCTCTCCCCGTCACCACCTCGGCACAAGGAGCACATTTCACAAGGAAGTTTTTCCTTGGAGAACTACAGGCAGCCTTCTCACTAAGCCATCTTTTCCTATATTTTCCTTCTCTTATCTTGTGGAGTACTCCAGCAAGGAGAAACGAGAGGCACTGCTGCTCCCCTACTGCATGGCATGGTACCTCACAAAGGCAGGAGACGTCCCTGTGAATTCCCACTTGATATCCAGGATATGTAAAGCAACAGAAGCAGTGTGGGTTCCAAAGAAACCACAGAGATGATATAATTAGTGCTGCCTGTAGAGATTTAATCTGCTCACATTGCTTATTACCTCGTTCACTATATGTCTGCAGGAGGAATCCCCACCTTCTTGGCTATTACGACTCTTTAACCTTCCAGTGATCCATCAATCATTAACTGAACCATTCACTGAATAGGGGGCCCTCTGGTATATATTGATGGGTCAGCTGGAGGTTGTATCACAGCACATTTACAAAAGGAAGCACCAGATTCTCTGGAAGCCTCCTTCTGGCCAACATGCATACTTGAAATCCTGACTCTCTTCTCATAAAATATTCTTCTTTTATATATGAAGTACCAGAAAAAGTTTTGAGTTGGGTGACCATAGAAGACAATTTGTTTTCTAACCATGTCTATATTATTTCTCTGGGGCGGAGAGGAAGGAAGAAGAAAGGATGATCTGTGTCTTGGGTTTCTGAGCAAGTCACCTTACAAATACAATCAAGGTTATGTGCAGTGTAGGAAAGGAGAGCTTTTAATTATGATATGTGTACAACACTGAATTGTAACTCAACTCCTGTTTTGGTTTGAAAATTAAATATAATTCAGAGGCTAGTATTCTTTTGGTTGCTGTTCCCATAATTCTTTCCAACATTCCAATTAATGTTTGTGTATCTTTATGTGCCTACAGTTGCAGCTATACATCCACAAATGAAGAAAGAATGGGAACAACAGTATTGTGGTATTTGACATCAGACTAACAGATAAGGTAGGAGGTTATAAAAGTAGTTCCCTCAGAGGAAATGAAACAAGTTTAGGAGGTGTCAAAAGGGTCATTTATTTTTCTTGTGTCTGGGATGGTGGCTACACATACATGAAGATAGTTTATCATTGAAGGGAATCCAGGAGATGCCCTAGAGTAGAGAAATAACCTGTGGTTGGTGGTTGAACCTGAGCTAGAGGATGAGGGTATCCAAGACGACTGTGGCTGAAGAGGACCAAGGACGGTCTTCTGTGGAACCCACAATGTACCCTCAACGGAAGATGAGGAAAATCATGTACTATTGGCTCCAAAAGAGTGAGTAGAGAACCAGGAGGAGAACAAAAAGCAGATTTTGTTTGCAAAACTAAAGTAATACTTCAAACTTTGTCAAAACCTTTTATAACTTGTTTTTGTGGATGTTACTTTTCTTAAGAAGTTTTAAAATTACATTACATGATCAGCAGGTACTAAAAAACCTGCCAGCATTAATAGAGGGCATTATTAGGCACTCACAACCAAAACACTTGAAATAAATCTACACACCATGAAAAGAAAACATTTTAAAGAATAACAACTTGATATTTCATTTGTAGCTTCATACAAGCTAAAAGTTGCAGGAGGCTGAACAATAAACAGACGAGGAGAAAAGAAAAAAAGCCTGACCCAAGAGTTACATCTGACATAACTAGTAAATATGGGCAGACAAAAACACTTTTGAAAGAACAGAATTCAGAAGACAACTTTTTATCTATTGTCAGGAATCATGATTGCAGTCTCCATGCCTTCATAAAATCATTTATTAGTGTCCAATGGCTGTATCTCATTTCATCCCTGATTTACAAAGCAGACTAGTATCTGTGTACAGACAGGAGAGGGAGAAGAAGAAGAGTCAAATTATAGTTTCTTTGGTTTTTAGAGAAAACCAAAAGGCAGAAACTAGTTCTAAATCTTGACCTTGTTGTCAGTGAATCTATAATTAACACTTGCCCAAATGTGAGCTCAGCATGCATTTTCATCTCTTTGCAGAGAGCATGTAAACCACATTATATAAAGCAATTTTGGTGATTCCATTATTTTCATCATGCCCTTAAAATAACACCTTTTCCTGGCATTGCATTTCCTCTCTCTTCATCTTGCAGCAGCTGTGTACAACCAAATAATGCCTGACACAGTTGAAAAGCTGGGGGTGGATTGTTGAGTTTTTGCGAACATCTAAATTCTTGTTTTTCTGACAAGCCTGCTAATCCCAAGTGCTGTTTTTAGATACCAAAATTATACGTTAAAGAACAGATTCAGGATTTCCTTTTCAAACCCCCGCAACGAGAAGATTGCATACCAAAAGAGAAAGAAAGAGGGGGTAAAAAGGAAGATAATTTTCACACTGCCTGGTGGTATTTCATAAAGTACATGCATTTCAAGGATGAGAGACATTGCAGGGCCCTCCGGTAATAACACCATGTGCATAACTTTGTTAAGGTGTACGTTAATGCCTGTGCTTGAGAGGGTGTCCTATGGACAGGTGGGGCACTGGCTGGGTGTTTTCCTTATGGTTGGTCCCTGCTTACTCTGTAGAGAATCACTAGGACCTAAAACACATCTTGTGCTGCCTTGTTTGGCTTCTTTTCTTGTTGCCTGCACCTGCGGAGTGGCAGGCAGGGTTAGCCAGTGGCCACAGGATGTCATCAGCCTGGCCAGTGCAAAACACCCCCATGCTCAGTGAAGTTCAGCCATTCTGACTATCAGACTAAATGCCACTCAGATAACGGAGGCTTGTGATACAGGCATCTTACACCCAAAATTGCATTGAGGCTAAGCTAAAGTCTTGATTATCACTGCTGGAACCATTTTCACGCAAAAGGTTGAGATGACAGTGGATTAAGAAGTATGAGCTGGTGCAATAAAGAATTGCAAGGTACCGTGCCAATTTATATTTCCATTCATTATTATCTGTATTCCAAGCTTTTATGTAAGCAGCAATCCAAGGAAACTAAAAGGCATTGTTTTCACCTGAGATAAAAGTTCTTGAGGGTGTAGAAAGGTTAAAGAAAAGAAGGCATGCTGACAGTGCTTATTACATAGTTTTTTGAGCACTGTGAAGTGGTTCCAGACCCAATACATGAAGAAGCAAACTGACATCCAGAAAATACTGTGGAAACAAAACTTGAAAAGAGATTTATCTTGTCTTCTACCTTATGAGAATGTAGTCACGTTGCTCTTGAATTTTGTAAAGTCCACTGTCCAAACCTGCAAATTCTCATTCCAAGCCTCACGGTCAGCCTGAATATTTGGGTAGATTTCAAATAATTTAAATATCTGCACATACTAATGAGTACATTACGGATTTTAAAAATTGCAGTAGAGATTTATTTCCCCTATCTTTAGGCTACAGTCATCAGAGGGGGACAGGCATTTCTGGGGTGCAGTTCACCCACCTGTTTCGACAAATGTGCTAAAAATACCTCGTGCCTCCTACTGACTCAACGGGGGAATCCAGGGTTAAGAGTTTAGTTGTAGGTATCTCTGCTGGAGATGCTAAAGGTAGGAAAGATAGATCTGATGCCAAACCTCAAAAGTTTGGTGCAAATTTGTGTTTACAAATATCATAAAGAGGATGGATTGCAGTAGGAAACAGGCTAAAATGATGAGTCTTTCAGTGATAACTACAGTATTTTTTCTCGATTAGATACGAAAGAATGGATAATGCCTTTTATGAACATTTCTAGATTGTATTCAGCAATTGTAATCTTTTGAATAAATATGAACTCAAACCCGTTCTTTAATTTCACCATTATTTGTACCTAAGGTCTTTCATACTACATATACCAGAAAACTACACAGTGGAAAAACACAGGCAGTTGGAAATAACCAATGTTTTTTGACCACAAAATGAGGATTTACATCATGAATTAATATGGCACACTATGAAATTATTGAAAGTGGCAGGAAACCATTCTCAAAGCTTTTAGAAGTCTTTCAGACCATGCAACATCTTAAAAGGGATAGCACAGTAAAATATTAGCTATACTTATTTAATGTCATTGTGAAAAGTGTCTAGACAAATATCAAAATTTTAAGGAAATTTATACAATCACTGTCTACATATGGTTTAGAATGAGGACATCAATAAGTTCTAAAACTAACAAGTAATAGCAGAAATTAAGGAGAAAATTATAAGGCACACTGGAACGTCTAATGTCTGGCAAATTTTGAAGCTTGCAAAAGCCCCTTATATAGAGATTTATCTTGTGATGTCTTCTGAAACGGCCTTTTTTAGACTCCATTTTTCTTGCAGAAGCACACTGTAAAAATACGAGTCATAAAGTTATTGTTTCAAGCTTTTCTTCAAGAAACAACCTGTCTTCTGATTGGAATTAGGGAATTAATTTGACCCATAAACTTGAAAGTTCCTATCTCTGGAGTTGCTCTTAGAGATAACACTCATAAAAGCAAACTACTTGCAGTTTACAACGGGTTTTAAAACTGCCTGCAAACTAGATGCTTTTATACCTGAAAAATGAGGTCAACTGCTCAGAACAAACTGATCTGTCAGGCACAACCTAAACCTAGGTTATTGTACTGCAGAGTCAGAATACCTGAAAAATACATTGGGCCTGACTGCTTTTTGAAATACTCTATAAAAGCACACACTATTAACATAAAAATTACTCAAAATTTGCAGGTATATGGTTTATGAGATATGTACAGACTTCACTTTCTCCCAGGCAACATACTATTCTTTTTTTTTTTAATTTATTTTTTCATTTGGAGAAGGATGGATGGACATGGGGAATCAGAATTCCACGTTCTGAGCAAGCATCATGAAACGTAGAAGCAAGCACAAAAAATTCATAAACAGCTCTGCAGGCAAAAAGATTCTCCAAGTCTTGGTATGTCATTTCTTTCCAGATAAGACTGATTTTCTTCAACTTTTTTCGCAGTCTCTGCTAAATACCACCTCTATGGGAAGGCATTTTAACAACCTGTATTAGAACTAAAACAATACCTAACAACTATCTGGATGATTAAACTGAAGAGCAAAGGTCAACATAAATTACATTTATAAATACATCCCTAAAGTTAATAAAGTGGACAATAGTGTGATGAGAAAAAAAAAGGTAAAAACACAACAGAAAAAGAAACCACCTAACCAACCTACCAAAACCCCTAAAAAAACTGCTGAAAGGGATACAGATAAAAATTACAACTGCTAACAAAGAAGTGAACTCTAAAGAACCTCAGAAGACAGAAAAAGCTTTAAAAAGCAGGAAAGGAGAGAAATATAAGCTGATAAGGGAAGAGATGAAGTTATAAATTACTTAAATTTGCATTCAACTTTGTGTCCTATTTTTCACATGAGACTATCCAGCATTGTTCTTCACAGAAGAGGCTTCTACAGATTCTAAATCGCATGAACACAGGAGTTATTATTTACACTGAAATATACTGCTCGGTTTTTTTATGCATTGCCCACGGCCTTCTGGCCAGAGTTGATAAAAAGGAAATAGTACTGATTACCAAAATTGTGCTGCAGAGCTCTGTAAATTAGCCAGTAAAGGCTGCAGAGAAAATCTCAGCACAGCGCTGAAGGAAAATCGTGGGGTTGCAGTATCAAGTTGGAACATCTTTACCTATGAAGGGCAAGATTCCATTGTCTCCTTTTATGCTGAGTAGCACCTTTAATGAAGGAAATACTTGTATGGACTGAAGTGGGATTCATAGTGGTGTTTAATATGAAGGGACTGAAAATCTGATCTAGTGACTAATACAGTATTACGAAACCTGGACCCTAAACACAGGATAAAAACCTCTGAGCATTCAGATCATTTTGTGTTCACCTAAGGTATAACAACAGTAAGCTCTTTGTAAGGAGAAGTAAAATGCACCTAATTCATTAAAGCAGAGCTTACTAAAATTTTATCTTATGTCTTAACATAATATTTCATACAGAACCTATTACTGTTAAACAAGATACCACTGACTTTTGTTCAGCTGAAGTGTTTGTCATTGAAAGATAAACCAAAGCAAAATGGCAAGTGCTGAGACCTAAACATTTCCTTGAGTCCGGATCAAGCTCTGCTCTTGCCACCTCAGAGTGAGATAGAACTGCTGATTTCCAAAGTGAATGGGGACATTGGGAGGTGGCTCAGCAGAGTGACCAGCAGGGCTGACCATCACCAGAGGCTGAGCCAAGGCTCAAATCCCTGATCTGACTTCAGTGGTTTTTGCACCATTGAAGAACCACTCTCGGCCTGCCAGCAGAAAACCTCAGAGTTTTGCACAGATAATTACACCACATAATCCCTCCTTTTGATTTTGTGCACTGTCATGGCTTCATCTCTGTGTTATTTTTGCAGTTTTCTTTTGAGGCAACGTGCAGTTGGGCTCTAGATGAGCCAGCTGAGGTGAAAAAGCAGCAGAATTGCCAAAGTGAGTTGCTCATCCACCTGAAAAAGCAGGCTCGCTCCACAGAAACCACCTCAGCAACATCAATCACAGCCTGCCAAACCGAGAGCACATTAATAGGTTTCTGAAATCTACAGAAAGGTGCTGTAAGATTAACTTGCTCAGCTTTCTTTTTTACCCACATGAACACTAGCACAAGAAACCTGAAACACTAATGTTTCAACCAGTATTGGTTATTCACTATCAAACTACCTAAAAGGTAAATCACTTTATGAGAAATTTAAGGTGTATGTGCATATACTTCTATTCAGTCTTGTACATACAATAATTTTCTAAAAAGAAATCAGTATAAACTCTCTTTATGCCATAAACACTTGCTATCTCTACCTCTGGAAGACCTTGTTTTCATTTAACCTCTGATTTATGAAAGGTAACGAAGTGTTGATTCCCTAAAAGAAGTATACTTTTATAAGATTTAAACTGCATGCAGCTATATTTTGCAAGATGTTGACAGAAAAAAATCTACCCTGTTCTTGAACTTATTGTTGATACTGTATGTTGGAGTTAATCTTATTTTACACAAGCCACAAACTTAATAATGGATCCCAGAAATTTAAAACACATCACCATCATTAATCATACAGCACTGTATCTACTAAATCATTTCTGTATACATGAGCGAGACTAAACAGGCAATAGCTTCTTTTATGATTTCATGTTATTCGGAAGAAATTAGTTTCCATACTATGAGGGAAAATTCTTCATACAGCCTAAAGAATGCAAACCATGCCTTGACCATCCTTTGGTGAATGCACCAATGTTTCAGGTTTTTGGCTCTGTTGAGGTGACAGTCTATCAATATCCTCAGGGATTTAACGCACAGGATGGAGACCTTTATACTCTCTGCAAGACATATCTAAGTTCTAGCCATGAAAACACAATAATCAATCCATCGTTTGGGGGAAACTGAAGGACTCTGATGAGCAGGAAATAGGATAAGAGCAGGTACTCAAGCAAATATCCCGGTGCAATGCCACAACAGAATTGGGAACGGAAGACCCAAGAGCAGTCCCCAATAAGCTCCTTGGAAAGTACCCTTGTTTCTGCTGTCACTCAGCATTCTGGAAGCAGGACTGCTACTCCTAGGATTTAATTATTATTAAGTAACAAGTGGCAGACACAAATCACAAAGTCCTAAGGATGCTGATATTTCAAGCTTTCACCCGAGGAGCTTCCATCTCAAACCAAACATTTCAGATATACGTTATTTAGAACTTGTTACAATGAGTGGAAAGGGGGAAAATTCCCTTTCCAACCTGCATAATTTCCAGGAGGCAGAGAACTGTTGTCTCTAACCCATACACATGAATTCCAAAAAACTCCACAAAGTCACAATTACCAGCATCTATACTATTTACTGCCCTTGTGAGTAAAGGAAGGCTGCAGCCCATGTGCACGCTGAGACAGTGGCTCTAATTCCATCCCCTTCCTGGAGCTTCAGAGAAGGAAATGTTTATACACAATAACACTGAAATCTCACACTTTAGTCATTTAAATGCTCCTACCTTAGAAATAAAGACTTGAAAAGGGCTGGTAACCTTTTCTTACTTAATTTTTTCTCAGATTGAAATTTTCTTTTTATTCCCATTGAGTTTTGCACTATTTTTAGCCCCACCGTTTTTCATGAGCATCTTACACTTCCCATTATTACTGTGCTTTGCAAAACTGAAGCTAAAACCAATAAATAAAGATTTCACTTCATCGTCTTTGAAGTCAGCCTTCTAATCTTACAGTAGCAACACAGGACACAGTAAGCAACATCCATTTGCAGAGCTGAAGAATAACTGCATCGATCTACTGGTAAAAAAATCCTACTAAGTCAATTTCCCTGCAGAAAAAACTTACAGAGAGAGACCCCCAGAGATCATAAATTTACAACCTAGTTTAAAATTATGGAATTTATAATAGGCTTGCCATTTATTTAGTGAGAGGACTTTTAAGAAAAATCCTCAGATTGATTGTTTGTCCATTACTGAAACACAAACGTCAACTGTGAAAACAAATACACCCTATATTAACTACAACAATATATAGATTGAAAATAATCACACAGATTGCAAATTGTAGACTAGACTATTAATATGGAAAGGTATCTCAAATTTTGGTACTTACTTGAACTGATTGGTGCTCTCTTAAAGCTCACAATGATGTAGAGATCTGGAAAGTTTCCTATTGAATGCTTCTTAATTTAAGGAAGCAAGGTTATATATGGAGCAAACTGAAAAAATTGTGTTATTAAAGGGATGAAAATCCTTTGGGGCTTGTTCCAGATCTGGATAATGCCCTTGACTGCAATGGGTATAGTGGAACCAAGTAAGGTATAAAATATATACATAAGCGATGTCATGAAGAAATATGTTATCCCATAGCAAAACAATGTAAAAGCAAGCTATGCTACTGAGAGAAAACAAATCGTGCTCCACTTTCTCATATTGATTCCCTAGAGGTTGGTTTCTTGCTCTGAAACCCTATGCTTAAGTTGACATAACTTTTCAGATCAATGATGTTTAGGTAGCACAGTAAAATAAAGGTCAGGCTGATACCTCTTTTTAGAGGACAGGGAAGATTTATACTATTGTTTAAAGTATAACATATGTACAGTGTGGTATTTATATTAAGCATTCTTACATTATTCAAAAGTCAGTTTAAAATAAGCATCATTACCAGACTCACTAACCTCTTAACTGGCCTGAGGAAAGTTTCAAAATCTGAAGCCATTGGAATCTAGTTCTGTAATATCATAGAATGGCTTGGCTTGGAAGAGACTAACCTATAGGAAATATCTACATATAAATGAATCTGATAGCATAAGTAAAAATACTTGGTTTTGTTACAAATTTTTTTCATATTTTTGAATATGAAGTATCCAGAATTTCACAAAAAAAAAAACCAAAACAAAATATAATTTGTTAGCAGTGGTAAATATTTGCAAAAAACTGTGCTGAAATTCTGGTTTCATTCTTTACCCTTTAATCTTTTTCCTCAAGTATTAAAGAAATATAGAGCTGACATTACAGCTTGCTTTCATGCAGGAAATCTTTTGCTAAAGTGAACATATAAGTGTTGTACTTCAGTATAAGGTCACCCACTCTATAATAAAAGTACAGTCCTGTTTTTGCTTTCATTAAAAACACTTTCAGCTTATCCTTCCACTTGAATTTGCAATAATTATGTTTCCTTACTTGCTGTGAGAGGTAACTGCTGTGTATAAACATTCCTTTACAGTGTGAAAGTGTATTAAGACCTATTATCTCCTCAGGAATCATGCCAAAATATGAGCTTCTGGACTCTAGCAGTTTTGATGCTACGCCAAAATAGTTTAAAATATTGTACAATATTTGCTGGTAAAATACCAAAAGGCTCTGGGTTAGGACGTGTAGGTCTCCATGAAGAAGGATTTAAAACTCTAGTGGGTCTAGTTTGTGCAGACACCCAATTGGACCCACTTGTAAGCTAGTGACCTCCCAGTTCACAATTAATATTTCAATTTACGTAGTATTTGGTCTAACTGCATGGCTCAGTTCTGAATATGGCTGATTCTCCCTGCAGGGGAAAGAAGGCCACAGGGAATCTCAGTCTGCAAGGACCAGACCTTGGGTCTCCATCCTCGTCAGTGGAGGAAAGCCTACTCTCCCCCAGAGCTTATTTCTATTAGTTTTACTTTCACTCCCCACTTCAAGAAACATAAGAGAACCCTCTGGATCTGGGGGTACATTAGAGGCAAATTGGACCAGCCCAGTAGAACTGGCAATTGGAAATCACAGTTCCTCTCTATTTGTCTGAGAAAACCTGCCCCAAGAGCAGCTCTTCTCTTTCTTATCCATCTCTCTCTCTCTCCCCCTAAGCCCCCTGCTCCTTCCCTCCTCCAAAATCCAATCAAACGGAAATCCCAGTCATTGTCACCTTCCTGACCTCAGAAACATTTCAGTAAAATAGTCCTCATTTGGTCCATCCAAGATGACCCAACAACTAAGCCACAGGCAGCACCTTTCAGCTGGATGTTTCCCAGCTGGGGAAGGAGGGGCAGAAATGCAGCAAGACAGTGCTTAGCGGCCAATCCTGTTTTCTCCAGCTTCCAAAGCCTGTAACTCAATTCGCTGTTTCACTTGCAGTCAAAGTACACTGGGAAATTTATAATTCCAAATCAACTGGAGCAGTGTGAAAAAAGCGTCTCCCCCAAAGAACAATATCTCTCTAATAACCACATCATTTGGTAACTAGTTCTGCCCTCTTATGTGCTTATATACTTTATAGATGGCAAGTTCCAATTTTTCCTTTGTTTTTCAACTGAGACTGAAGATCTTTGTTACAAATAACAGATGGGAAAATCCTCAGTCCACTCATGAATGATATATTTCTTATTCTTCTTTAATTACATGAATTAAGACTTCAGCATTGTACATTGTCCCTGAAAACCTTTTGAGGGTCTGGCATATTTTATCTCTATTATTCAATGAATCTATCTTTTTAAAAATAAAGAATTACGCAAAGCTACTAAACCAACAGTCTATAGCCCTTTTTATTTATTTGAGAATCAAATACTTTCTGACTATCTGAAGTACTTTTCTTTCCCCCATTGTATGATATCAATCCTTAGCACAGTTGATACTTGAGGCAGAGATTTTCAGAATGCTGCCTAAGGGAGTTAAATGAGGATTATTTTTCTAAATCTTCATTTTCTTCTTTCAATGAGCACCCTCAGCCTCTACTCAGATCTATTTTCTATTCCACATTAACAGATTAAATTTCAGATTCCCTCTGGTTTCAAGACAAAAAGATAGTACATCTCAATTCAGACTATCAAAGTTTTAGAAGCACAGAAGTTAGGAGGAAGCAACGCAAGTGCTGCAATTCCCCCTAACCCCTGCCATGTCCCCCCTTCTCTCATCTTGCCCTTCTCCCAGGCAACTAACAGCAGGACAAGGGGAAATGGACTCAAGGGGCACCAGGGGAGGTTCATGTTCAACATTCAGAAGAATTTCTTCATGGAAAGGGTTGTCTGGGGAGGTGGCGGAGTCACCATCCCTTGAGGTGTCCAAGAAACAACTGGACGTGGCACTCAGTGCCGTGGTCTAGTTGACAGAATGGTGAGCAGTCACAGGTTGGACTCAATCTCTGAGGTCTTTTCCAACTTAAATGATTGATTTTATGACCCTCACATCCTTCAGTTACATTTATTGAGAAAAGCACACAAGTACACGCTTAATTTTACACGCAAGCTCACAAGAGCCTAAATAAACAAAGACAGTTTCTTGATTTGGTGCCCAAAGAAAATAGTTGCAAATATGGAGACACCTAAAGATGAGTGCAAAGTGGGATTTTGTAGGTGAGCCTGGTCATTTCTCTGATTCAGATCAATCAGAACTATTCATCTATATACTTTTGAAAATTGCACCCATTTACCACTTTGGGCACTTAAATACCTTAAGGGAAATGGACGCTTTCCAGTAATTTCGGTCGTTGAAAGTACTCAGCATTAAAAGGCATTCTTTGGCTGTTATAATTCTTCCAAATGCTCTGCTAATGGTTTTGGTTATGACTGTGGTCCTTGTCCAGAGAAGAACTAGAGAGGCTGAAGCTGATCTACCTTAGGAAGGTGGCTTTCTGACCCATTTTTATTTGTCTAAAACAGCCTGCAAAAATATATTTATTTTTAGATATTTTATAGTTCTCATATAGCAGCTTATTTTCCACCAATCCTAAATAATTCCAGCACTTCTCAGTGTGTCAACCACACAACAAACACTTGTTTTTAGGCAGAGTAGACTCCTGATAGAAAAGCAAGTTGTGACTGCTACGAGTTGCTATTTTCAGTGGAATCTCAGGGATGGTATTGCCCTTTTTTTCAGACACAGTTTGAGAGGAAATCACTTTGTTAATCATTTGTAGTCACTAATTTTAGTCACTTTTGCCATTGCTTACTAAGAGACTAAATAGGAATCACAGTCTGCTATACTGATAGCTGTACAAGATGCATAGTTTTATTTTCAGTTTGCAGAAAAAACATGGTGAATCTTGTTCTGCTGCGAGAAAACCATGTTTTCTAAAGGGAATTAACTAAAACAATGTAATTTCAAAGTAAGAGGATTTATTTTGGTTTTGCATGTGTCTGTTTCATAGCTTTCATATTAATAAGGCTGTAGATTAATTACGGAAACTATTAATTTGATCAATTAAGCAAAAAGGAAAAAAATATTGAGAAAAGGGGCTAGAGATTTGAGAAAGGGCTGTCTTCCATGGTCATGGAACTTTGGAAGGAAAGAGAAAAAAGATATGACCCATGGGAGAGAAAAATCATAGCAGGTTGTAATGTATACTGTTATTAGTATGACATTTACTGGCATTTCACTCATATTTGAATTTTTCACCATTTGCCCTTGTCCTCCCTATAAGAATGACTGCCAGTCCTACTATTGCAATTTTCTGTCTCTGGAATGTGCAATTATATTTTGACACACATCTCTGATCCTTTTAATCATTATTATTTTTTCTAATTGGATAAATTTCTAATAAAACCTAAAACTAATGGCTTATAACTGTGCATAGACTGAAGCTGATTGGATATATAGGTGATCAATAATTTTAATAATCCTGGCTACATTTGCATACCACTATTTTATACAGTTAAATATAAAATGAAAGAAATTAAATCCACAAATCTCAGTCAATTACTGAGGCAGATTATCTGTTTTCAAAGAGAATGGGCCAGATGCTCAGCTAATTTAAATCAGCCCGGCTCACTGATATTTACATCAAGACAAGAATCTGCCTCAGTATTTTAAATCCTCAGTATTTTAAATCCCTTTATCACCAGGATATAAAATACATAGAGCTTTGTGAAACAAAATCTATTCTTATAAGATTGCAAAATTATTATTACTACATAGGTTTCAGTATGTAACAAGGTATACAACATTATAGCAAAAAAGAAAACCTGCCTCATTTTTGTCATTTACAGACTGAAATAAATAATATTATACATATGTTATCAACACTCATTTTAGGACCATTTACCATCAGGGTGCAAAGCACAAGTTTACCATGAATTACTAGAAATGTACGTTTTTGTAAGACAAAATGTTAAAGAAAATACTAAAACCTTCATGGAAATGTTTAAGAGTTCTACTTAAAAACCTAATTGCTCCCTTCGGACACATAATGTATTGAGTAAATACTTATTTACAGACTTTTTAATTGGTAGATTACGTTAACAGATATTAGGATATATTTTGAAGGCATACACATTGACCTTGCAGAGTCCAATGCCTCCTTATATTTAGCACATTTACTGGCAGAAAATTCTATCATTCTAATTTTTAGTGAAATTGATTTTTACAACTTCTGCAAGATTGAGTTCACATATATTTAAAGGAAATATTGGCAAACTGTGTCTTTTCCCTAATAAACCATTAGGGAGAGTAGCATTTCAGTCCTATTTTCTGCAGTCTCTAAGCAGCCAGAAACCCAGATCTTTATTTTATTCTTAATGTCTGAATTAAAGAACAATAATAATAAAAATGTGTATTAACATTCAAATTCAGCCTTTTGGCGTAAGCTCAGGAGGGAGACCTGTCATTTTAAAGGAGGGCAATGGGAGCCTGGAAGTGACACTGCAGACCATGAAGGGCAGACAACTCCTCTACCACTTAAAACCTGCTCATAAATAGAGAACAGATAATGACAGTAGTCAAAAGACAGGTTAAGAAGGGAAGAGCTGAGGGAACCCCACAACCCAACCACCAAAATCCTCAGAACGTAAATGAGAGGAGCAAAAGGCATAGCCTGAGGTGGGAAATAAACTTTTTCACCCCCCTCCTGTAGTGTGTTTCCATTGGGTTATGCTCTTTTGCTTTTCTGCAGATGCTCCATCAACTATTTTGTGTATGGGAAACCCCTTTAGTAATTAATTGTACTTGGGTGAAGAACAGCTAGGGAATTGGCAGTGAAGATCCATTACAGAAGAGATCTTTTCATTATTGTGCTGCAAGCGACAGAACAACTTGGTAGATCACCTAATATCTGTATTTCTCAGATATCTATGTAGTCACTAGATAAAACTCTTCCATAGCAAGAGGGCTGTGAGGTTAAATTTACTTGGACAGAGGAGGGAAATAAAAAGATTATATTAGTAGCTGCTGGGAAGGGCAGACCCCCTGTAAGTAGGAAAAGCAAAAAATATTACAAACGAGTCTGGACAGTAGGCTACATCAAAGCTGGTGGAAAAGTTTGCAGACTGGCATTTTTACTACCTTTCAAAGCTAAATTTATAAAAGACATGGTTGAACAGATTCCACCAGCAGGTGGGAGTCAAAAATTAAAGCCCTGATGCCCAGCTTAGTCCTCCCTCTGAAGTAGTAAGCATAGGCGGTAAAGGTTATTGAACTGGATAAAGAGACAAATGTGTTGCTTCCTCCCAGACACACTGAGTGTTATGCATCACTGTCAAAAAGCCTCCATAAAAGACCTTGTCTTGGTAGTATAAAAATCCCCTGTGTCTGAACCGCTCTCGTGAAATTCTTCAGTGCAAAACTCATGTGGAAAGTTACTATATGAAAGTAAGACGTCTGGTTATGCACCACCACCAGCAACCTTGAAAATCAGCTGGACTTGCTAACGGAGGCAGCAGCTGTACGTCACAACACTCTGTAAATGAGAAACAGAAGAAATAGTAGGGAAGGAAGAAGCAGGATGAGAAGGCACAATGACTAAGCCACTGCTTCCTCATGCAGCCACCAGTTCAGGGCAGGATTCTTGAGATTGCAATGCTTGTTCATGAGCTGAGCGAGCGGCTTTGTGCTCACAGCCAAACCATGGTGACTCCAAGGGCCTCCTCTTTCTCCTCCTTCTAAGCACAAGGTAAAGAGCAAATAAAATAAAATAAAAAATCATCAAGACAACTTTCGGGTTTTCATCTTGCTTTCTTCTGTCTTTACTATTTTCTGAATGGCAGAAGAGAGAAATGGAAGGCTCTGACTGCCAGATTTCACAGCTGCTGGTGTTTGAAGCCAGGAAAAGTAGCTAACGTTGCTGAAGTTTGAGCAACGCTTTAATGAGATGATGGAAATGCCTCCCCCCATTTTTTTCTTCCCCCTGAGGTGAGCATGTGTCATTTTTTGAGTTCCAAAACCTACATATAAAATCATTTAGAGCCTCATGTATTGCATATATATCATTCTTATGACACACACACAGACATATATATATGCCATACACGTCACACACAAACATACATTATCTTTGCACATACCAAAGTGAGAAACAAGTAGGCAATCTGTAAAAGCCATGTTTTACCCACAGATGGATATAGTTTCTGTGAACTGATGGGATAATCAGCCTTATAAAGAAACACTCCCAATGCAGCCACATCTTCCACTGAGCCCATATAAAAGACTTTCTAGAATTCAACAACTGATTGCTTATGAGGTGATAAAGAAACAGATATCCAGAGAGCAAAAAATGTGAATATGCAGAGGCAAAAATTTGCAATTAAAATGGCAGGAGAGGGGTTAGAGGTATATAAGATAGATCTTAAAGTCAAGATTTCATTTCCATCTATTGCCAAGTAATACTTTTTCATTAACTTTGCTGATGCTACAAGTTTCTGTTATTTTTTTCTGAGTTCCAGTGGTTTTTTTCTTCTGGGTCTATTTATAAAACCTTGCAGGTTTTGATGAACACTCCTGAATGTGGTGCTTACAAGATGCTGTTAGTATGCTAAAAAAAAAAGGAAAGAGAACATTAATAGAAACAAAGAAATAGGATCAACCCATAGCTAGAAAGATTATATGTTAAAAAAAAACCCCACAATTAACTGAGCACAGGCATGGATGCACACCACTGGGGGAAACGAAGAGACCACCTTATGGCATGAAGTTGCTTCCAACCTTTTGATGTTCCTGCAGCTGTTCAGCCCCAACCCTCATTGCTGAACTCTGTTATATTGTGCTTTTATCCTCCCTTCTTTCTGGAAATTATGAGAAAAGGCACTCACATGCTTTTTCCAAATGCCAGCACATAGTTCATGTGTATTCTTCTGTATCGCACACAAAATTTAAAAAATAAACCCCAGACAATTAGGAGTTGGAGGGGTTTTTTGCATCAAGACTGCAGTGCCTGGGCACTGCTTTTTACTGTTTCCCCTCCCCACTCTTTGTCAAACTTGATTCTATGTTTTACAAACTTTGGTGCAACAATTTGCTTCTTTTAATGTTATAAGGGACCAAGTACACTTATGTAAAGATTCACATTTGTTACTATTCAAAAGTAATTGCTAAGAGCCAAAATAATTTTTAAGTCGTACCCTATTTTCTCAACCTACATTCTAGTGTAAATTGACATGTAAAAAAATTTCCTTTAAACAGTAGTCAAAATCCAACAACATACAAATTTAAAATCCAGAGGTACTCAAATTTTTTTGTTGTTAGGAATTCAAAATGACTTTAAACACCTCTGTGTTACTCTGGACTCCTGCCTCAAGTTTTGGACTCATCCGTACAAAAGAGACATGAAGCTTTTGGAGTGAGTCCAGTGGAAGGCAACAAAGATGATAAAGGGAATAGAGCACCTCTCTTACAAGGAAAGGCTGAGGGAGCTGGGGCTGTTCAGCCATGAGAAAAGACAACTGAGATGAGAGTCCGTCAGTGACTGCAAGGAGGGTCTCAAGATGGACCAGGCTCTGCGTGGTGGTGGCCAGTAATTGGACAAGAAACAATGGGCAGAAACTGATGCACAAGAAGTTCCACCTGCACATGAGGAAGAACTTTACTGCGCAGTGACCAAGCACTGGAACAGATTGCCCAGAGAAGGTGTTCAGTCTCCTTCACTGGAGGTACTACAGAACTGTCTGCATGCAATCCTATGCCATGTGCTCTGGGACAGCCCTGCCTGAGCAATGAGATTGGACCAGATGACCCACTTTAGTCCCTTCCAACCTGAGCCATTCTATGATATTTCTATAGCTATTATTTCCTAGTGGCTGTTGAAATAAGAAAAAATAAGCTACTCATTTCAGATGCTGAATAGAAATGACAATGTTTTTAACATAAAAACCAAATACTTTTTTGACACTGATCACCCTGAAATTCTAGTCCTTAGGTTTCTCCTCTATCACTTGAATTTTGGAGGAAGGATACAGACAAGACCATGGGAAAAAAAAATATAAAAAGCACCCCTTCTCCTACCAATCAGAAGGAAACACAGTACACAAAGTACACAGTTTGTTTAGGGATAGTGCATTCCGCACTTTCTAGAAAGAGAAAATCCCCTGAGGGCGTTGCATGCATTTTTCATAGTTTTCTGATGAATGAGTGATACACTGGTATAAAACATCAGCAAAAATTCCTCCCACTGATGTACTTCCTCTGACAAGTCACAGTTGTTGCAAGAACGTTTCCTCCCCATCCCTCCCTCAGTGCTTATTTTCTGATATTCCGTTTGCAAAACAAAACAAAAACAACCAACCAAAAAAAAAAAAAACCAACAAAGGAAAACAAACAGGAGTGCTAGATTGAAAAAGACAACACTTTTAAAAGCAGTAACTAACATAACACTGCTTTGCTGCGTCACTTTGCGTGCTGTTTCCAGCAGGCACTGCTGAAAGGGTCTGAGCACTTGGCCTGCAGTTGCCCCATCAGAGGTGATAGAATTGCTTCAACATGATAAATTCTTTCAAAGGCAAGTATAAAAAAGCTTTGATTCATACACACTGAAACTTGTTATAAGTAATGAATGATTTAGGTGGAACACATTTAGCACTGTCTCAGAATGAACATTTATTACAAACATACCACAACATCTAAAGCAGTGGCAGATAGCACACCATCAATCAGAGCAGACCACCAAAACAAATTGTGCCTCATAAACTACTTCAATATGTCACGGAGCTCCCAAATATACATCACTGATCCATTTGTTACAAAGCCCAGGCTACTTTTTCACTGACAAGTCAATGACACTTGGTATTTTCATTTATGTGCGATATCACAATGAATCCAAGGACTCCATTCACCCAAAATTAGGCTCCTGTGAGCACTGGCCTTTAATGCTCCTCAGGCTTACACAACTCAGCACACATGGATCTTGGTAATGATGCCTGTCTACAAAGCCCCATTTGCCAATGTACTTTGGATACTCTAGCAGCATCTTGCTAACTATTTCAAATACTCAAGCTGCAGTTCCCTCTATACCAATGCAAAATTTATAGCCCATACTGATAAGAGAAGGCAGCAGCACAGTAGCAGTTTTAAAGGGCATGTGTTGCACGCTGGAGAACAGATTTTTCAAGTTATTTTGAAGAAGTGACTGAGAAAGGTGCCGCTATTTCTTCTCTTTCAATATCAGCAGAAATGCCTATAAAATAATTCTGCAACAGAGCAGCAAAAAAACCCAAAAAACTCTATGTATTTGGTCTGACAGCTTGCACTGGCTTAAAGTTTCTGAATTTTCCTTTAAGGTCTTTACTAGAGCGTAGCTGACTGATATAAAAAATAAAGTTTCTTTTCCAATGTGGAGCTTAACCAAACACAGTGCAAACCACCAAAAATGAACACTTCATCCTCCATCTCGATGCTCTTCAATAAGTTCTGCTTAAGTATCTGAATGCTGGAAATGCACTCAAAGTTAAGAGTGTACATGGATTTTAACCAGTTATTAAGAAATCTGTGTCAAAACAAAATTAGGCCAAGTAGAGGATTAAGAAGTTAAGAGTCTTGTTGTTTAATAGGCTTCCAAAAATCCATGATGCATTTCCTAGTCAGACATCTCTCCTTCTCCCTCAAACAGGACTGAAAAGCATACAGTTCACATAGTATGATGCAAACAGTCTTAAGGGATTTCCAATTGCATTCCATAAATTCAGGACATTGAGATAATGAGCTACATCATTTGATTTTAAACACAATTCTTCACACATTCTTTACCTGCTGTTTCTCCTCTGTTACAGAGCCCTGTAACTATCTGAAATGTTAAGGAAATTTGAATTTGTCAGATTTTTTAGTCCTGTTTGAATGTCAGTGATACCCATGGTCCATTCATTTTTAAGTATCAAACGTTTCTATTTGAGCCCTGTAATGTGTCATTGATCTGCATGTTAAGGGCTCACTGAAATCAATGACCTGTTTAGTGTAAAAAAAACCCCAAAACCAATGGTAAGGTATAATCCTAAATAAGCATTCTAAACACAAAGTTCTGCGATGCCACCTTGATTTCAGTCTTTCATGTGTGGCTACTCAAGACAGAACATTTATTATTATAATACTAGCACCAAGAAGAGAACCAAATCGATAAAATTAATGGCAAGTGCAGCAGCATTGGTGGTGTGAATAATGTAATTAATCAAAGCATTCCTAAAACTTTTAGAGGATATTATAGGAATAAATAAAAAAGACAAGCCATTATGACTTTCCTAAGTATGTGGTAATAGTTCTGTATAGCCTAGATTTATGCCAAAGCCACTACAAAGTAGTAACTAGCTGACACCTATTATGAAGACTGAACAAATTCTATATATCATGTTGAGATACAAGGAAACACTCATCTGCAATATGACAAGCCATCATGAAAATTTTGGGTTGTAATGCCTGAAACAACCACAGATGGACAGAGAATCTATCTGTTCAGATTGCATTTTATGGTCATTGCCAGCTATGTGGACATTTATTGAAAGCATCCCCAGTGGGTGGCCCAAGCAATTCTGCTTTCACAAGGGGTTTCATGATCAACTTGGAGCTGCACTGCAAGCCACTCAGCAGACAGAGGGAGTACACACAGCCCTGGTTCAAAAGGAACATAATATGTCATGACTTAATGGTGTTTGATTTCTCCCTGGTGGATTCTAAGGCTAGAGAGTTGACCTCCCTCCTCCCCTGGTGCTTGACTGTTGACATCTCAATGTTCTTTCTTGATTAACCAAACCTCATCCTCCACTTTATTCCTTAAGCTCGATTTTTCAAAGAGTGGTCTTATTGCTTGGAGGGAGGAAAAAAAAAGGGGGGGAGAGGAAAAAAAAAAAAAAAAGAAGAAAGAATTGGACAAGGTAGCTACATAGAACATTTAGTGAGACGGTGGGGCTAAAATCCCACACCAGGCTTGGCAGCTGTGATAATGATGTATAATTTAATTGAAGTTATACTGTGATCCTCCAAAGGACTTCAGACCTTTTCCCGTGTTTATATATTATTCAGGCTAATGGCAACCCTGAAATAGAAAAGGCTTCTTATCTCTTAAAACTTTTATTGCAGTGAGTTCAAAATGCACAAAGCTGAGTGCTGGGCTGTGTGCTTTAATACAAAGTGAAAGGAGGCCGTTTTCAGCCCGTTTTAGTGTGGCTGTCTTGGCAAAAACATAGATGGGATTGGATGCCGTAGAAACCAGAGATGCAAAGAAATGCATGAGAAATTTAAGGGGTTTTGTTATTACAGAACTTAAAATATCTTAGCTGTGTCTGGCCAGTATTTGTTTTCCCTTTTTTTCAATACAAGTTCATAGAAAAAGTATAAATCCCATTAGACAAGACAAGAATCTATAGCAATCAATACAAATGGCACCTCCTTTGTTTTTCGTGCAAGTTAAATGACAGATCTTGCTGCACATTTAACGCTGTTATAAAAGCCTGTGTCTACAGGGTTTTTAAAAACTAACAGGATCATTTACAGAACCATGACAAGTGGTTTGTTAACAGTTGTGTGGTCTGGTGCAAATTCATCCTACAGACCGAGCAGCAAAAAGGATCAAACTTCAAGCTGGTCTTCAGTCCAAGCCAAATTTACATGTGCAGAGGACTAGAGGAATAAATCAGCCATCTTCATAGGAAGGTTTTCACTTCCGGACATTGTTTGTGCCATGATGCAAAACTGGAACTCCACATAATATGATACACGTGCACATGCCCATATAAAATGATAATATAAATATAATTCAATAAAATAACGTAACCCCAAATCACAGCATCTGTGGAAGAGGGTGGTCAGAGAGAGCCAGTAAAGAGCTATTCAAATTATTTCCCTTTCAGAACACACAGCAAAATTTCAGCCTGTGGTGACTGCCTATTGCTTTTCTGATCGATGAATCGCATAGCTCATCTCGTGATCTTTGCCAATACGCAAACGCAATGTAAGTGCCATTAAACATATCAGTCACTGCTGTATTTCTGCGGAAGAGATTATGAACAGATACATTTGGAGCTAGCAACTGCCCTTGCCATGAATCAAAAACATATACCACTAAACCGATTTAGGGCCTCAAACCACATTATCTGTAAAAACAAATTATCATGTTCGTTGTTTGGAAACTGAGTTGAAAAGACCAATATAAAGATGAAGTAAATTTGCATGCATAATACATTATATTATCCTGTGTACTCCACACATCTCACTTTCCCCTACATGAGGTTTACTTTTACGGAGCACACGCAAGCTGTTTTGCAACATAGCTTTTGTTTAAACCAGGCTTTCAGAAAGTTTATGAGGTAGTTAAAAATGCCAGAGAATAGATAAAAGACAATGCATCTTTTGTAATTTGAATGGTGCAAAAACTCTTACCAATTACTGTGTTCCTATCAGATTAAAGTGCAATAATTCACCATCAGAGAACACCAGAAAGGAAATTAGTCAAGTTGCTGAGCTATATTTTCCCAAGAATATAAATTAAGCAAAGCATTTTGTCACCAACCACAGCATATCTACACATTCCTCGTGACCCGCAATATTGTCTCTAACTTTCTCTATAGCAATAATTCAAGGTAACATTTCTTCTTAGTAATGTTTGTCTATTTAAATACAGTAAAAAAGCTATTAAAACTGATTGAAACTAATTAATAGCTCTCTGATAAATCACTTATATAGATAACCATGTGTAACTGATCTTTTAAAAATTAGAAGACAATTGACAAGCTGAAGAAACTGTGCACTGAAAGGAGGAGCTGAGAGACAACATAACCAACATGCAGATATAAAAATGCCAGTCACTGGTGCCCAGGAGCTGTAATGCAGAATAAGCTCTTAAGGCAGTTCAAGGAGTGAAATTCCATTCATCTTGTATTTTGAAATATATCCTATGCTGGGCTGCTGTAGAGAGAGTAAAGTGAGACCATGTTAAGCAGAGAATTTCTTCTCCTCCTCCTCACAATAATAAAATCAATGCATTAACAAATTAATTGGGGGGGAGGAAAGGAAGCAGAAGCAGCACTTGTTCCTCCTCTAACAGGGGGTTGAAATTAAGTTTTAGGTAATTATTATCCAAGAGGCTTTTTTCTCAGAGTACCAAAGACTGTCTTTGCTCTGACACACTGTGGTGCATCTCTGTCTCCACACACTGCCAGGAGTGTCCATCATCAACTTCAGAGAAGTTACCTCCATAACTTCCATCTTCAACTCTCACAACCCTCATCTCTAAAATATGTTTTTCCTTCAAAACACACAATTCAACAGTATGAAGGAATTAAATAAGATTGACTTATTTATTTCTCCTCCTATTTCCCTTCTGCTGATCTTCAACAGTCAAAAACAGAATTTGACCCTTTTACTTTAAATAAAATTTCAGCAAAGCATGGTGTCATTCTTTCCCACAGTGACTGTCAACAGTTAGAACATTACTCTGGTCTCAAGACTGTCAGTTTTTTAAAGCAGAAGCCAAAATTTCTAGCAATGGGAAAAAAATAATTGAAAATGCAAAAACTGACTGTTGTCCAGATTTTCAATGAACTTTTTACCCTTCACCAAGCTCTGTAACCTTAAAAGTATGGATCTGTTCTTTTTGTTATTAAACACGTATTACTAATCTAAGTTTTATGATATCCTGAAAATGACTTTACACATAAATTGAAAATTATTAAATTAAGTCATTCTTGACACCAAGCAGACGGTAAGACATTTAAACATATTCTCTCCTAGTTTACAAACCTATACCAAGACCATGGCTAATTGAACAGACAGATAACAATAAACAACCTGCTGCAATTATACAATGTAGAGCAATTAAGGACTGTAGACCAATTCTTGCGACGGTCAAAAACTACATGGTCCCATCTTGGGGGCAAAAAGCTGGAACATTTATTGAATACATCTGTGACAATATACAGAACCGAAAGGCAGAGTATGTTAATAGGGAGGTAGGATATGCTAATAGGGATGATTTATGTTAGTTAGGGCTTAGACAACTAATTAGTTACATTTTGCGATAGATCAAGCATTTCTCATATAAGAGCCACCTGGAGGAATACAGGGCCTCAACAGGATGGCACAAATCAAAAGAGTCCACTCACTCCCGCTGACAGGAGACAAGGCTAGAGAACTGCAAACAGTCTTCTCAAGGCCAGGCCTCCTGTTTTATCAGGGAGAGACATTCCTTTCAGCTTCTATCATTTAGGGCTTGCTGCTTATTCCCTCTAAATTTCCATCTGTTAACAGCTGATGCCCGATTCCAACAAATTCTCAAGCTTTACCCACTATCACCAGCAGTATGAAACCACCTTAACCAGTGGGAAATACTCTAGAGCAATAAGAACTGCATCAGAGTCACAATTTTACTGTGTCTTCATCACTGTCAGGATTTTTTCCTCCTCTCATCTTCAGATCAGTCTTTCCCCAGCTGCCTTGATCTGTTATTAGACAAGCATTACCCAGTAAGAACTGCTGTGACTGATTATCAAATAGCTGATATCACAGCTAAGGCTCAAAAGCAGATTTTCCTCTCATTTAAAGTGGCATAATTCTAGAAGTGCCAGTGGAGTTACTCCTGCCCATTACGAGTCTAAGAAGGATGCTGAGTACATTCTAGACACTACCACCAGACACACTCCAATACAGAGCACAACACAGCAGTTCTTCTCAAGCAAGAACAAGAAGACACCATCTTATACCTGCAGAAGATGCTTAACCAGGGGCATTTCCCAAGGGCTATATTTTCTGTAGAATGCTAAAACCAATTTGGTATCCCAGCTGCTTTCCATAGGAAAGCTGAATGTAGTGAGTGGAGATGCTCTCCCTGCATCTTCTCAGGAGATAAAAGAAATTCAAAACACTCTCTGTGGTTTCTCACAGTAAGTACTAATAACACCAAGTATGAAAACAGAATTCAAATTTCCAATATGCCAGTAACATTTAAAAATATAATTGAAGAATGCTTTTAGAAATACACAACTTTATATTACTTTTATTTGGGTGTGTCTGCCACTGGATTTTGCTCATCCATTCCTACAGCAGCTTTCTCTAAGAGTTTTAAGGAACGTTTACATTCATGGGAGAATAAATGCAATGACAAGCTTAAATTACATGAAAGCTGCGGTTTAAATTTTCCATAACCAAACATACTAAATTCCTTCAATGTCTCACAAACATTTTCTCTTTCAGAATTGTGGTGTTTGGTTTTGGTTTTTCCTTCAATTTTTGTACATCAGGTATGGTAAACCTATGACTTTTCTCTCTCTAAACTTTCTCACATCACCAAATACAGTTTTAATGAACACACAAAGTCCAGCTGGTGGAAAGTTTATCATTAACTAAAACACTGTATGGTATTAATATGAGCACTTATCCAGCATCCTCCATGGGAAAGACAGTGAAGAATAAGTTTGCTGCTCCTTTGTGCCCCCAGAGACACACTTGTGCTTGGAACCACAGCAGGAATTGTACTGGTGAAGTCTCATCACAAATGACAAGAGCACAGAAACCACAGGGGTGTGCAGAAGGCTGAAAGGAAACAGGGAGGCTGTGAAGGGTGTTGGTATGCAGAGGACATAGGAGCCCAGAGGAAAGAGGGGCTATATGCTTAAGTCATATCAAAACTTTAATTTTTGTGAGGGCTGAGAATCCTTATCTCTGGCAGCTTCTGCTGACTGACCAGCATCTCTGGGAACAAAATTGGATTTTGTCTCTCTCCTTCTTTTCCATTACTTCAAGTTTCCTTATGCAAGGAAACACAGTAACAAAAAACATCTGTTTTGAGGGAAAACCTTAGAAAAGAGAAAAACTTTTGGATATTTCTGAATTACTGCACTTCTCTGTCCAATACACACATGCAGCCATGAATTTGTTTTATTCAGCTAGTGTAAGAGGATGAAGTTTCAAATCCAGTAGGATGAAATCAGTGCTAGGAGGAGAGCTAAGACAATTTAGCTAAGAACAAGATGTTAAGATTCAGATATAAATGACTGAAAAAACAATTTCTATTGGAGATGCTGTCATTATTGAACAGCAGCTATGAAACATGAAAAGCTTTCCATTGTTGGCCATTTAAGCATCATTTACCAAAACTAAATAATCTGTAAAAATAATGTGTCCCTGCCCCCCCACCAATGTTGAATGTACTGAGTAAAGAAGTTTCCATGAGGTTATTTAGTAATGGCTCTTTAAAGGAGCAGCATACTCTGAGTACTCCTCCTTAGATCATGCTTTGAAGTCAAAAATCATCAACTGATGATCAACATTGTCCTTCAAAATTAGTAGAAAGGGAAAGGCAAAATAGCCTTTTCTCAGCCATTCTGGTACATGTTTAAGCCTGTTCATCATTTTGAAAGAGCACATCTGATCTGTGCCCTTTCAATACCTAAAGGCAATTCACACATGTTCATTTTATTTGTGGGCAGAAGTAAAGAGAGTTTGCTTGTGCTTGCTACTTTTCTAATGTCAGTGATGCTTTATGGTAGTTCCAAAATCTGTTTTATACCAGAAAAAATACTAATATGCAAATAACCAAAGGAGAAGAATGTGTATGCATGGAGGATGAAGTGTTATTTAAATATTCCCCCTGATTTATAACTATTTGATCAACATACTTTTTAATATGATAGCAAACATTTCAAGCAGGGCTCCAAGCACAGGATGTGGACATAGGATTCAAAGGAAGGCACCACCTTATTAAATCCTTTTCTTTTTTTTTTTTTTTTTCCCCTTTGCTCTGGATCATCTGGAGCTGCAGGGTGAAGTTAATACATAACTCGAACTAACGTAAACCACGCCATGATCACAATCTCTCCTCTTCCCCTGTGGCTGTAGCCCTCTGGTGTACTAAGCTCTCCCACGAACTGTGAGTGCAGAAAGGAAGGGATCACATCACCCAGGTGAATGCCTTCCTCTCTTTTATATTGGTAAGTGGATCGGGTCCCTGGGCAGGAGTGCCAGCAGATGTGCACAACCACTGGCCCCAGTGGAGAAGGTGGAGGGAGATGCTGTTGGGAGTTGAAGGAGACTGAAAACCTGGCTCGGGCTGACTTATTCTGCCAAAGACTGGGCACACCTTCTCAGTGGTGATTGGAAATGCTCTTCCAGCCTACGTTTCTTTTGTTAGTTTAGTTTTGTGCTAACATTGGTCTGATCTTAAGTAGATGTTACATCTTCCCAACATTTCCTCTCTTGTGACTGGAATAACCCCATGACTTTCCCTTCCTTCCAGCAGAGGAAACTCCCAAGCTTGGGTTTCCATTGCTCCCATCTCCATCATCTCTGCCTGTATGAGACCGAATACAGGTCACCCAAGATTTTTATAGAGTATTTAAAATGTCTTCAAAGAGATGAAAAATAGACAAGCATAAATTCCAGCACAGGAAACTTCACATATCACCACAGTCCTTTCAAATTCAGATTTGACTCTGAAGAAGGTGATGTAAAAGAAGGTACAAAGATTTGTTTGTTATCATGGGACAGGGACTAAATCTAGACTTTAAAGAAAATAGAAGACTGAATAAAACCCAGTTAATTTCACTCACTCTGTATCCAAATAAATACGCTTTTCCCTTCTAAGTATTTTCAAATCAAAACCATTAGAACATCTCCAGTACATCAAATCATACTGTGTGTAGTCGCACTTTATGTACTTGCAGTCAAACTAAAACTGCAGATCTGCACTTACAGTACTCAGTTTCTAAAATTAGATTTTTAGATCCTTAGCTATGCATAAACCACCTCCTCAAATATATTGAGCTTACTCTGAAGTTAAAAGATCTTGAATTTTTTACTCCTCAAAATCAGGTTGCTTCTATGAAACACAGGAAAATAATTTTAGGACCCTGAGTTTGAAAGTTTTGGTCATCATTTCGTAAGCTTTTCCAATGTGCAAGTGTGTAGCGGCATGTTTCATGCCTTATGATTTAAGAAGTACTATTAGTTATACAATATGATAATGTATTAAAATAATTAATGCTGTTTCTCCTTGAAATCGCAAAACATAAATTACTTATACAAAAGGTAAACAACACAGTGTTACCCTTAAAATTACAGAAAGTACGCAGTGAATAATACCAGCACAACTGAATGTGCTTTCCCAGTGCTGCAACTCAACCACCACATCAAAAGCTCCACTTCACCATCACCAGCCAGACCCCTCATGCCTCACAATAACTCACACAGGCTGCCAGGGTCCACATAAATGCCTCCTCTCTACTTTCCCTTCTTCAAAGGTCCCAGACTCCATTCCCTTATCCTCACAACCTGGCAGATGTGAGGTAAATGAGAACAAGCACCTCCTGATGGAAAAAAATAAAGAGCTCTGTAAGTTTCCCCACGAGGGAAGTGAATAGTACTGTTGAGAGGCTGCCAAGAAGACATTGAAATGTCTATAACAATTCATGGTGTTTGTGAAGTGTGTGACTTTGTGACTGTGCAGAGACTCTCCATCACAAAATCAAGAAAGTCTCAAGGCCCTATTTTCACCAAACTCAGCATGCATGCCCCACAGAATTGTTCTGCATGCAAATATCTGTGTACTTGAGATATCTGTGTGTCCAGAGCTACCAGGCACACAGCAGCAGCCCCACAACCCTAATACTCCAGCCATTATTCTAATACTCTAATGCTTTACCTTCAAATTTGGAAAATCTGTGGGGTGTCTACTTTCTGTATGGAAGCAACTTTATAGAAATTCTCTAGCCCTTTGAGTTATGCTCTTAAAAACATTTAAACTAGTGTTGATGGATTACACACATGCTAAATAATACATGTGCTGTTTAATCTATAGGGAGACTGACACACACACAGAGCTTTGTATCACCCTTACCAGTAATACTTAGCCAGTGACACTTAAGATTTCTCACACTGGTACCTTTTGCCATAAAAATGATTAAACTGCCATAGAGCTGAAATTGGAACTGATATATAAGGCTGGATCACTTGCATAATAAACTTTGATTTAGTCATTATAGAGATTATTGCTTCAGTTCTATATAGACAGTAAGGAGAGGCACCACCCTCATCTACTTCTGTGGGGTGATGTGTTGTGGTTGCATTTCATTTTTATTTCTCTAGTTCGATCACAAGTAAGTCAAATCATGCTTAAGTTCTGAAAATGGAGATTCTTCTGGTGAAGTCAAGGCAGAAATGGGCAAACAAGCTTTTGAGGAGAAAGCATACCTAATCTGCTTTTCCCAGCTCCAGATCAGAACACTTCCCTCCAGAAGTCTTTTCATCTCAAATTCCCCTTCGCAATCCTGAAGGTCTTTACGTCCCCTGGGAGGTTTTGCTGGCACTGTTGACAGATTGCTTTTATGCCAGGGCACCCTCGGGTGAGCATAGAATCTCTCTGTGTTCCCTGACTGGTGCACACCTCCTCCCCAGGGACCATCCCACAGTGGCTCAGCCCATCATCTTTCATCTGGAGTTGGGGCTGGCCTGGAAGATGGACCAGGTCCTGTTATATGGAGACCACCATGTAAAGAGTTAGGGTCTTCAAAGGTGCCCAACAGCCTGAGCGGGCACAGTTACGCCCCAGACAGAAAGCATAAGTTATTTCCAAAGTGAGTAAAGGGTTTATGTCCTCCAAGAGTGGTGGTTGTCCTAATGGTCTCACTCTTTCTCTGAACCCTTCCTGTCACACAACCTTCCACAAAGTTATAAAATACACCGATGTCTAACCACTGACACACCCAGGAGACATTTGATGATGCCAGGAGGTTTGTGAATTCCCATATCAATGCTCCAGTTTTCCTTGGTCAAGATTTACTACTAGTATGCTGCTGGTATCAGTAAAGGATTGGGAGGTTTGCCAAGCAAGACACAAGTGGGTGGCTTATTCCCAGTCTACAAATTCTCCCAGATGCCATTGGACAGACACAAAGCACATCCACGTCCATACGGATGGATACGCTCAAAATTTACTTTCCCACCTCCCCACTATAATATGACAGAGTGAAAACATTGTGGAAACAAATTCAGAAGGGGATAGGTATTAGCAATGCTTTAAATCTGCTTTCTGACTTAAGGTAAACTCAAAACAGCGCTTAATCTCCCTGTCCTATTTTTTTGTTGTTGTTGTTTCCATATCATAAATCCTTCTCACAAACTTGAACCACCATGTGTTATGTTGGCTCGAAAGGAAAAAGAAAATCCAGTTGATTTGTACTTTCAGGTTCTGCTTTCAGACTCCAGTTTATCTTGATCATTAATTTATAAATCCTAGGTTAAAGCACATTTAGAGACTGTATTCCAGTGAATTATTCTGAAGGGTTTTCTGGAATGTAGACTTAAAAACAGCTAGAAAAGAAAATAGCACTTTATGTTTCTCCAGGCCCACATATAGGACTCGTTTTACTCCCTGACACCAGACACTGCAACTAAATCAGGAGGTGATTTCTACCCATAAATCCATTTCTTGTAGTTGTATGTGGATGGACAATTTTTATTTTTTTTTTTGGAGTTAATTCCAAGGAGGGAAAATACAGGTGAATAGTGCTGGGTTTGTCATAAATGAACCACAGAACAAGACCACAGAAAAGACCTTCTCAGAGCTTGTAACTTCAGCAGTGATGCTATTAATTATATCACAAAAAAATCCTGATTCATTAGCCTGCACTCCTACCAATCATGATGAGGGCCAGCACAGATGACCAACACTTTCTGAAGATGCCTATACTTTGCAGCAGTGTTGAAACAAAAGAGCACAGAAAAACTTTAGAGGATGGTCTGAATCAGCTATTGCTGTCCACCATGGAAACCAACTTTAGCATAGGTAACACTATGAGTCATACAATGCATTTCCAGCTGCATGTATCCTGCTTCACCTTTCTCCTCTGAACAATATAGCTGGAAGTTGGTATGCAGGTCTCTGGCTCTCATGAATCTCTTAAAATAAAAAATAATAATTTAAAAAAAAAATAAAATCTGTTTCCGTTTTGGGATAGACTTTCCAGGATGCTCAAGCAGAGAAGTTTGCATGCTGAAATTTCATCAAACAACACCACAAATTCCACGTGTACACCAACAAAAAACTCACATCCTTGATACATCAGCAAAAGCTGATCCTTAATGGTTAATGGAAAGGGGAGGTGCACACATTATGTTTCAGAGGTCAGAAATGCTCAGACATTATAACACCTGTGTTCTGATGGATAACTTGAAACTTTCACCAGGAAGCAGGAATCATCTTCAAGTCACACAACACAACACTGTAATAGCTATGGATGAAGAAAGCTACTGTACAGCAGGTATGTCTAGTCTTTTGCTGATTCAGAGCTTCCAGTAAATAAGATAAATTGCTTCTCAGTCTCCTAGAAGCAGGTATCTTCCTTGCATTTTGTTCCAGCTGCAAAAAAAAACACTTCTAAGAAAAGCAAAAACTTGTATTAAGATATTATTTTCTGAAGTCAGTTTCACGTATTTTCTACCCATAATAAAAATTCCTCACTAGAGCTCTTTGCCTCTGTCAGAGGGTAGGTAAGAGACCAAAGCAATACAGTCCTCATTTACCAGATTTAATTGAAAAAGGGAGAAAGGGGGGGAAGAGTTAACAGCATTTTTTAAATCCCAAGAACTTGACAGTGACATATATTCCTAACTCACATACCTCTGAGAAGAGGTCATGCTGCCCAGAGTAAATAACAGCTTGTAATTTGCACCGAGGATACCCAGCAGCAGCACTGTGAGGTACATGTGATAATGTGATTTACAGGATCAGGAAATAATTTTCAGATCTACTGTGCTGCATTAACAGTCCAGGTTGAGTGTGTGCTGCAACTTTTTCCCTTGAAGGTACAGCAGCTGGAAGATTAAATGCAACAAAAGGAAATACAGGGGGGAAGGAGGGGTAAGGGGGGAGGGAGGAGTCTCCTGCTGAGATGTTGTGATAAATTATTAAAACTTCTTTTTAATGTTGATGCTACTCTTTAACCTCAGATCACAATACTGACAGCAGAGAGAAACTGGAAGTGCTATTAAAGCTGTGATAAACACACCATGCTGTGGCAACACTTGTAAGGGGAAAAAGGGAGGGAGAAAAAAAAAAAGAAAAAAATCCTGGGGGTGCCTCCACTCAGCAACATCAACAAACAACCAGGGAGAAAATATCAAGCTATCTACAGTCCCTCAGTCCCAATGAGATACCATTTATGCTCACTGAGCTATATTTGATTATGAGACCTCAATAACCCCTGTTTTCCATAAACAAATGTCATGCAAGGAAGCAAAACAAAGTGAACTTTATGAAAAAGCACGTTTAGTGAACTCTTCACAGCACGCACAGGGTAAATCTTCTCAGCAGTTTTTAACAGAAGAAGAAAATGGATTGCTGCCTTCAAAAATCATAAGTGTTTTCTCAACACAGCATTTTTTTTGATAAAGTTAATGCAATTTATCTTTATTAACACATCAACACTGACATAGCCAGTCAGCCAATTAGTGCTGCTGGCAGTGCATTTCACAACATTCATGTACTCTAAAAAAAAAAGTCTGTCTAGTCATTTTTACCACATGCACTAACAATTCTGCACTCAGAATAGGCTGCTTGCTTTCTGTCTCTTCTTCTCCAACACTGTAACCCCCCATGACTGGGGTACCATCACTTCCAATAAAGCCAACAAGCGTCCCAGAGGCTCCACAATGAAAAGAACAATCTGAATTCTCACAATCTGAAAACACACCGTTTCTAAATGGCACACATTTATTTGTACAAGGGCCTTAAACATTATTCTGCTAATGATGCAAAGTAAAATTCCTGCAAGGAATATGTGCCTTACAGAGTCAGTCAAGCAAACTAACAGGGAAACAAATTAAACTCCATGCTCTCTTTTTAGCATCTTATAGCAAGCCCACACAGCAACCTGAAACCTGAGTCACCCTAAACAGCATAGGTATTCTCCTCAGATTACCTTTAAAACAGCTTTTTAGTATCTTACCCAAACATCCATCACAAAACTTTTCCTTTCCACTTACCCCCCTTCCAGTGTTTGCCTTTGGTCCTGCTAAGCTTGCTCAGGGTTGGTCCAGAGAAGAGCAACATCAAAATGAAAAGAAGTTCAAGCATAGTGATTTTCCCCCGTTTCACTGATGATAACATTTCCACAAGTGATTTAAAAAAAAAAAAAATGTAAAAAAAAAAAAATCAAAAAAGAAAAATCTCACATCTTCTCTCCCACTTTCTGTTTGCTTAAGAAGGAGTGATTAATCATTGAAAAATTAGAGCAAGGAGTAGCTGTGCTCTCCTCAGACGTTGAAGTAATATCTCAGTGCTGTAGCCCTGAGCAAAGCCACATTTCTCACTGATCCGGTTTCTCCCACACAACATGCAGCCAGCACCGCTGCTACTACAGGAGCTATAAAATAATTTCTGCTCCTCACTTTGGTTTCTGTGGGAATATATTCCTCAGCTTGCAGCGTGAGCTTGATTGAAAATGATAAAAACAGTAATGCTTGTGTCCAGCAGAAAAGAGAAAAGATGTCAGGATTGTGAAAAAAGATGAGCAGCAGTTGTACTGACAGCTTTAAGCCTGACTGTCTGATCCTAATAGCTGTGCAACCAACCAAATTGCTCTTTTAAGAGTAATAAGGCTTCAGTGAAAGCTGGTGTCACTGCCACTTGGGTAGGTAGTGCAGGGCTTGAAAATCACCAAGGAACCTGCTAGAGATAACGACTGCCACGGTCCCGGCTCCGAACGCAGAGGGCTGAGCAGAATACAGTATGCACAGGGAGCATTTAATCTCTATTGTGTGCGGGAGATTTCCTGCTTTACACTGTGCCACTGCTCAAGACTTTTGACTGCATTTTCTTAAGGCTTTATTTCATATTTTAAGCTCAAACGCAAGCTTTGACACAGCAATGACTTGCAGCATTTCTGAATTACTGCATGGGGAAAATCCTGCATGCTTGCTTTTTTCTTTTTTTTTTAAATAGCAAACAGGAAGAACAAATCCTTAGCAGTAGCATAAATCTTTTTGCTGCACAGAGCAGCTATGCACTTTATATTTTCACACTGTCTGTCCTTAAGATCTCCTAAATCCAGGGAGGTGAGGGTAGGGTGTGGAGAGACAAGGAAAGAAAAAGGGGACATTCAGAAGTACCTATGTTTTCAAAATAATAGATTTAAGTCAATTTTTCATTTAATAGGCATTAATGCCACAAAAATAATATAGCTACCTACATCTACAGATGTCTGCATTTAAGAGTGCCAAAGCTGGATCAGTGAACACAAGGATTTCTGCGCAAAATTTTGGATTTTCACAAAGCAAAGTTCCTGACATTCAGACTGCTCAGTCTGGAGATGCCCAGCGCTTACTTAAGTATGCCCAAAAGCTTGAATTCATCTACAGTCTGGCATTTAGTTGTTTCCATATAAGCGTGCAGTACTCAAATCAATGAGCCACAAACCTTGTGCTGTAGATTATACAAATAAAAAAAAATAAAAATCAATGTCTTTAGAATGACAAAGCAACGATGGTCACAAATTCCCTGAAGTTATCACATTTTCAACCACAGACATGATGCCCTTTTCAACGCAACATTAAAAAGATTGTATTAATAAATCTGAAGCCTTGCGTATTCACCTGAATAAAGAATGATATTTTGACTGGTGGAGACAACCATGAACATCTAATGTATGTTCAGATTTTTTTTTTTTTATTTTTTTTTAAAAAAGCAAACAGCACGTAACATCACAAACAGGAAATATTGAGATTTTGCAACCACTACACAAACTATGAAAAAAAAAAATTTTTTTTAAAGTTCTACAATATATTACGGACTTGTTAGAGGATGTAACATTTGCATTTAGACAGAAAACAAACACATTCTGATGTACAGTACTTTTTCATCCCTCTGTGCATTAATTTTTAAAAGTCGTAAGACAGCTTACCAGATGCTGAGTCTGATACATCAAGGATGATGTTTATGGCTCTTAGTTGCCAAAAATTAGGTCAGTATCTATCATGTAGAGTCTCTAAGCTGCAGCTTCTTATGTTAAATTTCTCCATCAAGCCATTCTTAATCACCATTCTCATTGCTAATAATTAAAACACCATTTCTTCTATTTCTCTCCCAACTGTTACTGAAATGAGGCTGGCAGACACTCGTGCTGTTCATTTTGAATGCCTCTGTAACAGTCCTCTGGATCTACCACCATACTCACACATTGAAGAATCAAAAAACCCCTCAAAATTCCAAACTTTTTATGTCCAGATAATAAGAGGACCTTAAACTACAACAACTGCCCATTCTCCTCAGGTACCACTATGGAAATTCACTGACTTAAAAGTTTTTAATCAGAAAGCAAACACCTCTAATGTCCAAAACAAGTGTGACAATATCAGTCATGCTTCAAAAACACTGACAGGATCATTGCCTTGGCTCTCTGTGCAGTCTTAATGTCACTTCTGCCTTTCACACCCTTTCTTCAGTCTCTGTCTGGCTTTCAAATTTTATAATCCCCTGGAAATTAATCACAACATCCTGTTTCTGCTCCTACCCGTGAGGAACTCAGCTGCTGTGGGGAGACCTGTTCCAGTGGTGGCAGGCATCCTTAAAAATACCTCCTTGGTTCCTACACTGCGGAAGAATCAACCAAGCCTGGACACCTTGTATTCTAAGCATTAATGAAAGCAGTGGCTCTTGGAAGGTACAGTGAGTTTCTGTCAGCTTTCTGCCACCTCTTTCATGTGCCTCCAGCAGCCTCAACAGGATCAGGTACTGCTTGAGCAGCAGCTCAAGTGATATGGCAGAAGGGAAGGACCACCCAATACAGGAGCATAAGATTAAACACCTCAATTTCCACCCTGGTCATGGACATGCTTGGTTCAGTCTAATGCCTGAAGTGCCCAGACTTCCACTGTGCTGTGGTTTTCTGGGTTATTTTACAAAAGGAAAGTCATCAAATCCATTTAGGATTCTATTAGAGTGAGCAGGCAGACCTTCAGGGAAGCACACAAAAAATATTGTCGCTTATGAAATTTAGTGGGGTTTTTAATGTCCTCATTTCTAGGTTCATAAGAATTTCAATTTTCCAGAGTTGAAATGCCTCCAGAGAAAAGATATAGTTTCAAGAAAGATTATACAAACTTCACAGGATGAAACATCAGAAAGACAAATAAAAGAAACCCAACATTTATTTTTCTTTCAAGTATCATGATTTTTAAGTCAACATTGTGTTTTAGAGATGGAAAGGAACTGATTTGTAATTCTGTTTCATGCTTTGAATGTGCAGTACTGGAAAGAGTAAAAAGCAATCTAAAGTCCACCTTTATGTCTGTTACTGCTAGAAGAGAAACTCCTCTGAGATCTACAAGAGGCAAACCAATCTCATTCCAGCTAAATGTCCCTCATATCAAACCAGTCCTTGTCAGGGTCTCTTACACCCTCCAAGGTCCTCCATGACAGCCTCCACCAGTCAGGGACATGAGACTATTTAACACTTTCTAAGCACAGAAGAACTCGTATTTTAAGATAGACCAAGTACTGATCTTGTCTAGAATTACACCTTCAGGAGGAGTCAATCTTGGATACTATTGAGTTTGATTAGAGAGCAACATACCTATACTCCTTGACTTTGTCTCGCTCCTTTTTTGATTCATTTATGCTTTTCTCAATGCCCATAGGCCCTGGAAATGAGTTCCACTTATTTAATTACTTGCCAGCCTGAAAAACAAACTTCCTCTTGTTTCTTTGAAAAGAATATTTGACTACCTTATTGAGATGATTTAGGGTTTTCCTCATTAAAATAATGTTTAAAAAATCCTGCTCACCTTTCCTCATATTGAGGTTTTCCAACATACCTGTCCAGGTATATTTGTTCCAGGAAGAAAAGTCCTATCCTAGTCTTTTCTCAGGCTAAAGAAGTTCCATGCTCACAGTTGTCCTTGCTGCCTTCATCTTAAGGATATCCAGTTCTACTTGTGTTTATGAGATGAAGTCAAAAGAAATGCTGGTAATATTCAAGATGAATGACCAGTTGCATATTCTCTCCCTCATTCTGCTCATGAAGCCAAAGGGCAGCAGCTACGATTAAGCTGGAGTTATGTTCACAAATACTTACAGCATTAATGAATATAGAGAGTTTTTTTTAATTAACAGAATTTTACGATGTTTACTTAGGGACAGAATACTTCAGCTACTTCAGCAACCTAAATAACAAACTACCAGTGAGATACCCAGTAAAAAATATGCCCAAGTTAGTTAAATTTAAAGTTGGTATAACCAGTTATTTGGGCACCCTTCCTTTCCATATTTTCCCTCCTTTTTACTAACGGCTATGTGGCACAAAAAACTACTGGTACAAGTACTTGGTTAAAAACCTCAAGCTTAAATAAATAGCAACGACAACTTCATGGACACTTGAATATCAGAGCCCTAAGCAAAATGGTCTTTTAAGGGTAATATCTTGGCGTTCTGCTGCCTTCAAACTATAGGAGGGAGAGACAGAAGCCTCGACAGTTTGCTTGCTGCTGTGCTTTCTGGCCCCTTGTATTTGCCATCCAGATTCCATTTCGCTATGAGGAAGGTTATGGCCTTTCTTAGGATGCTTCAGTAGCACTTTGACCATACCTAACATTCAGCACAGAAGGCGTTTTTCATTGTATTTCCTGGCACTTTATAACTTTAGCATTGTCTTAACATTTGGAGAAGCTCAGGAAGAATCGCAGCTGTCACTTTTCCCATTTCAGAGCACTGGACTATCAAAATAAAAAATTAAAGAGATTGCAGAAAAGAAAACTGAGATGACTGTTTAGAGAGTCATGGCTAGGAAGAGAAGGACTGGAAACAGAAGATGAAATATCCACCCCTTCCCCTAAGAAGTTACAAATATATTATTTTGTTCTACCTCTCTCCTGTTTGATTCTCCCAAAGATCCCATACAGCCAGCATGTGGCAGCATGAAGATGCCCATGACTAAACGAACTTTGCAAAAGGAATATAATCAACACTAAACACTGCAAGATGGACATATTGCATCCCTTCACTGTAGGCATAAAAAATATTTTTCCTCTGTCTCCCTCAACATATACAGAGGCCCAGGTTGCCGTAAGCCATAATTAATTCAGTTCTTTTTAGGCATGAAAATTGTTTTGATTTTAAATACTTTCAGCTTAGGGCTGTGGAAACCTCCTGGGGATTTCTGTTAGCCACAGACACCAATGGAAGCAACATTTTGGGATACTTGTAACATAATACAATGCCAAAAAAATAGAGAGCCTTAAATCAAAAATGTATTTCAAATTCCTTCCATTTCATGTGATTTCTGAGGATTAAGAAACCAGTGCTTGCCCAGGGCACAATCTGCATTTCCATTGCAAGCATTCTGAAAAACTGTTTATATTCCCCCTTCACAAATGTAACCAAATAAGATGAAGTTCTGACACTGACTTCATGCCAGTCCCTACATACTATTTGGTTTTGCTGGTAATAAAGACCCCCAAAAAGGGTGTCTCTCTTCCTCATAACTACAACTTGGAGCGCTGTTTCTTGCAGAAGGCAACATGAAAGCTTGATGTTTAGAAATATACAAATTTTAGTGCAGTAAAAGAAAAACATCAACAAAGCAAGGACAATAAGTCCAAGATTTACATTTCTACACAAAGAATTTTTTCTTTTTTATGCTTAGAGTCCTAAGGTCTTTCTGATAGTCTTCAAATTATATTATGCAGAATGAAGAAGTGCATTAAAGCTATTTCATATTATTTTGTACTGGCCAATCAGGAGTTACCTGAGGTTTATATTTAAGTATACTAAGAAGGAAAATAATTCACTTTTACTTTAATTATTCCAATCTTAATTGTGCATTCTTTCATTTCAAAAAGCATAAATTTGTTTGATGGAGTTTGCAGGCAACAACAAACTTCTTAAATATTTAGTAGACCTTAGGAAAAAGCCAACTTGCAGTTTTTCCCATATTTTTAACGAAATTATTAACTTGCAAAACTTTATTTACTGTATTAAACACAAAGATTAGTGTGTTACAGCACTGAGAATATACTATACTGTTACTTTGAAATGCAATTGTTAATCTACATCTAATAATTTTATTGCTGTCTATAAGTAACAAAGTATACATACTACATGTAGCATATATACAAAGCATACATACTATAACATACAAAAATATATAATTTTAAGTAACTACATGTAATAAATACTATTTATTTAACAATAACACAAATTGTTAAACAACATAGATGAGTTGTTTCCCAAGAAGCTGCTTTGGCAAGAAAAATAGTATATGAAGTCATAAATCACTACTGGAAGCGAAACGACTAATGAGACATTTTACTGAGTTTTGCACTACACACTAAAAACACGTTTCTGTTTTTGACAAGGGGGAAATGGAAAAAGCAAACAATTCCGGTCTTATTTACCGTTAGTGTCAAAAAATCCTAATATATGTTATCTTACTGTATTCCATTTTGTTCTATTCCCTACCGAGAAAGAAAACATTTACCCAAAACAAAACTATGAAATTTTCTGGAACAAAAAATTGGCACATGCTACCTATCCAAAAGGAGGGGGGGCAGGGCGGAGAATAGAATAATGGAGGGCAATGCAAGTTGTAGCTAGAGAAGATGCAAGGATCTAGTTTCACAAGCTGTAAGTGGATCAATAGTTATACTTTAAACATACCTAATAAAATACTTTGGACTATCACACCAAGTTCTTTTTTTGTTTGTTTGGGGTTTTTGCGGGCAGGAGGCAAGTTATTTCTAACAGCTATGAAGAGGAGATACAAAAGCTGAAAGTACCAGTTTATATACATGGAAGTCTTAATCCACCTTCCATGATACTTGAAGGCTTTGATTTATCAATAAACAAGTTGTAGTTATCATTCACGGGAAAAAATGTCCCAATCACATTTCATTTTTAAAATAGATCTTTAAATCAGAGAGCCTCAAGGTATTTTTATGTATTTTCCAGTTTACTGATTTCTTTGAGATTATTTCAGACCCAAGCACTTTAAGTTTTTCTATGCACAACTCTGAAGCCACAAAATACTGATCTGGTCCTCTCCTCCCACTTCCAATTAATTTTTGAAGTGCTTTGGCACTGCAATACTCAGTAGCCACATTAGGAAGAATTGAACAACAGTCAAACAAATATCTCCAGATATAATCTACAGAACTTAAACATGGCAAAAGACAAGTTAAATCACAGATTATATGGTATCTCCATATAATAAAGATGTGGGCAAAAGGCAAGTTCTATTGGAAAATGGCATTAGTAGGGTCTGAAATTTCAGATCAGAAAGGAGGACCAAGATGTAGCAGAGATCATTCAGGAAATATCGCTGGTGACGAGATACATCTGCTTTCTCTGAACACATATTGATCGAGTCGGATTTATGTTTAGGATGCCTCCAGTGTTGCTGAACGTGCCACGTTTCAGGTGTCTTGAAACAATGTAACTCTGACTAATTGCACTTATTAAATATATCAGCCTGCTTTTCCTTTTATGAGGTAGTGAAAGTTCCCTGAGGACACGTTCAAGACAAAAGATGTAGCAGTGACTCCACAGCTCTGCCTTTGACTTCTGAAGTGCTCAAGTGAAGAATCCCATTTGTCAGCTGGGATTCCAGGTACAAATTAAAAACACCAGCAATTACCAGACCAAGGTGCAATGTGTCAGTATGAAGGCCACACCAAAGTGCCACGCTGCTCATACATCGGCAGTTTTTAAACCGTGGAGTAATTTTTCTGAAGAGCCCCAACTTGCAAAAGAAAGAAGTTTGGTTTGATGGTTTTGGTTGGGTTGTTTCATCACCACATTGAAGTAAAGAAACTTCTACGTGGAAGAAAATAGCAACTGTGACACACCTGCCTCCGTATTTTGGTAAATTTTCTGAATATAAAGGAAAAAAACAGAATTTCTCTAACTAAGGATCTATGATTGTCTTTGAGAGACAGCAAGTATTGTATAATCAGCATTTGTCTGAGACAGACTCCTGCTAATCAAGTATCTGCTGTTGCATTTAAAATGCATTTGGATTTAATTGCAATTTATTCAAACTACTCTTGTTTTAACAGTGCAAAACCAATTGCCAATTGAGGATATGTTCAAGTTCTGCATTCATTCTTTCTTTTTCAAATTTTTATTACAGATACAAATACTGAGAAATATATCTGTATCTGTTCTGTAAAAGAAGACCAAAAAATATCTCTTTTCCAGTCTTTTGGTGTTGTAAAATATTAACACTTCGGTAATCACAGGCTGTATCTGCCAAGCTGTGTTACAGCAGGAGACAAACCCAAACTGCCTGACAGTCCATAGTACCTGCATGTGCTGGGCTCCATCTTGCTTTTGCTGGGAGACAGCCCATCAGCCAGGGAAACTCTGTACTAGGCAGCTGAACTGGATCAGATGCTCAGAAATGAAATACTGACAGAGCTACCACAAGATGCCTCACCTGTCACAGCCGTCACTGAAAATCCTGAATTCATTCACTCGATGAATTCTTTTAATCTTTTTCTTTTTTAGATTTCTATTAGCACCGCAGAACCCACACCAGCAAAACAAACCAGGCTGCTTTTGAGTGTAGCTCATACATCAGGCACTGCTTGACAATTACGTTCCAGTGCCAGGGCCAACCCCACTTGCCTATAGCCAAGGCCAGAGGGTACACTCAATGGAGTTGTGTAGGTATAAGAGAGAGCATCACTTAAACCTACGGAAATATTTATTAACAGTGCCGATTCACAAGGCAAAATATCTTAGCAAGGCTATAATCCTTGCCTCAGACTGTTCTGTCTGATGTTAGAAAACACAGCTTATTATTCATTAATTGAGAAAAATTTATATGTAAGTCTTTCTGAGATAAGCTTATCCCCAACCCCACCCTGCCACACCATTGTCAGAGAATCCCACTTAGGTCTGAGTCCACACTTCAGGCACGGTTTTGTAATAAAAGCATAATCTCTTCCTATGAGGGCCTTTGCCATTATAGTTAACTGTCTTCCACTCATTCAGCACATAAGAATGATTTTCCCTTTGAACAATTAGCATTACTAAGCAACTACATAAACCTTTGAGGAAAGGGGCTTTTAGACAAGTCGTAGGAAGACAGTGCCTGATTAAACAAAAAAAGGAGCCAAACAAGGAGGCAAAAAACTTTTTAGGCTGTTAGAGGGTCAAATACATGGAGCAAAATTAGAGCTGGGTTATTCCTCTCTACCTGGATGTCCTGTGCTGCAGGCTCAGTAGAGGTGGCATTATAAGCATGACTGAATAAAACAATTTGTAATAAGGTTTTTGCCTACAGCATCGTAAGGATGTGTTATAGCAACGCAGTAGGAAGAAATGTGATCTTTCATTGGTTTCACTTCAGTGACCAGGGGCCAGATGACAGCGGATAAACAGCAAGGGCTATAATTTATCACTGCACCGTAAGGCAGAGCATCTTCCACGACAAGCCAGCACAGCAGCAGACCACCACCCAAGAAAGCTCATCCCAGGTGTTCAAACAAGTGTGCCTGCATTTGTGCCCAGGTACAGGAGTGCATGTCAAATCTCTGCTGAACACGCCATGCTCAGAAGTCAGATTGGAGCAACGGGGAATTTGCATACATCTGCATATTCTGTTAAGGCATCTAAATTATGTGAATAACGCAGTGCACTTCAGTACCTTTTCCTGGTACACCGATTTTAATAAGGTCATTGCCTATATGTCTAACAGCTAATAATTCTGCTCTTTCCCTCAGCACGGAAAGTTCTGCCCGACACAGAGCCGGCTGCTCTGGCTCCAAACACCTCACCACAGACACACCTCAAAGGAACAAATTGCCTTAAGGTGAGGGATGCAGTGCCCTGGCATGTACAGTGCAAGTGACTAGAAGTATCATTCCCATACCTGAGAAGGGAGCTTCCACTACAGACCTGCTCCTGAGTACAGAGTAGGTACAATACTGGGGCTGAAACCCAAAGTCTGTGCCTTCTGTGGTACATCCCAGTCCTGACAGGCACCAGCCAAAGCCCACACGAAGAACACACGGATGCTGACGCAAACAGACCTTTGGTCACACACACATCAAGGTGAATTGGAGGGATTTTATGCTGCAGGCTGAATCCTGCCACCTGTACGAGCTCTCCTTTCTGCAATGGGATGCAAAGGATTCTGTTATTCAGCATTGGATCCTACAATACCATGCCAGCACGATTTTCCCTTTTATGAACTGTGGTAAAAAGTTAGAAATGCTGAGATGCAATTCTTTCTAAAGTTTCTGGTCAGACAAAATCATCAGGTCATACCTGTGCAAGCATTTAATGGGAACAGTTACACAGGCAATTGATCTGATCTCAGATTCAGGCAGAGGCAGGCCCTCCTCTTCCTCTGAGAGGCTGGGTAATTTTCACCTATTTATTCTGTTTTCTTAACTTCTCCCCATCCCCCCCACCCCCAAACCCAGTACCAGGAGCCCCAAATCATTGTCCTGGCTGACAGCCTTGAAAACCACATGAAATCTGTAAAAGCAAGTGGCATACAGTCACCGACTTCCATGAAATTTAGATCAATCTTACAACCTTCAGTTTAAAATTCAGTGTCATTTTCACTGCTAATTGAACAATTCAGAGTCCATCCATCTGAGCTCATACTGAAAAGAAGAGGTTTTTCTTGTCCAAGCAGAGTTAGTCTTATCAGATACGACCCCCATAAAACTTCCCTATATCCCTGAAATCAATTGTCACACGCTTATTCCCAGCTTTGTCCGCATCTGCCTTTAGCAATTTAAGTCTCATTCCCTCTGTGAAACAGGCAATAAATCACATCCACTGTATTGAGTGAAAAATAAATCATAAACTTTGAAAAAACAACCAGAAGTTTGTAGATGTCTTTCAAGAGGCATTGCCTTCAATTTATAAAGCAAGGAGGAATCAAGGGTTGGGAAGGGTTTGGAGTCTTCATATGCCATCAAGTGGGTCCTCAAATAGATTCCTGTAAGGTTTGTGTGCTTAAATGCATGTAGAGATGTGCCCTGGGGAAGTCAAGTCTGTCCTTACCTATCTTCGACTTTTAATATACACACCATGGAAATAATTCTGGAGTGATTGTAGCTGCCTTTGAGTTCTTTGACTTTTAAAGCTCTAAGGAAACACCAAGATGTCTAATTAATCTCCAAATGGAATACATCTGTAGAGCAATTAAGTCTTTCAAACTTAAGTATAACTGGCCCATGTCCCTCCTGCATCAAAACCCTGAAACTGTGACCATTCTTGTTCCTTTAAAACAGAAGACCATGAGAAACCCATATCTAAACACACAGAATTACTTTTCCATCTTCATGACATTTCTTTAACAATGTTCATAAACAGAAAGTATAGTCAGACTACTGGTGTTTCATACCATTGCTGTGTTGCTACAGTGCATTTTTAAAAGTTTGAGAAGGGGCATCGTATCCTTGAGCTTAATGAAGAGCACAGACTGTTGCCATAGATTTCTTCTAATTATGCTATCTTCTCATGTACCCTTCTACAGCTTAAGATATTTAAGCATAACAAAAACAATTCTGAAATTAATCTTCTTTCTACAAAATATAAGAAGACAATTTTTTTATTAAAGGATTCCATATTTTACCAAAATTGGTATTTCAGGAGGATGGTTTGAAATCAGGAATTAAATAGCACAACACATTCTCCAAAGCAAAATTCTGCTTCTCAAGCCTCATCTCTGTGTTTCACAAAAAAAAAGAAAACCAACAAAAACCCCCCACCATACATTAAATACCCCCACATTTATCTGTGCCTAAAACCCCTTATTAAAAAATATATTACATTTTTATTAAATTCAATGGGGGCTAAACCAGGTTGATATTAAGAAATGTTACATCTACAGTATAGGTTATTTTATGTATATAATGTATATTTGTTGTAGATCTAGTTTACATTTTATACATTCAGAAATACTAGAAAACAAATACAATCTCTACTTTTACAGTAAGTAGTTTTGAGTTTAAGCAAAGTCTTTCAAAATTAATTTACAACTGTTATTCAGACATAACTACTCTTTCAGATTACATCTGTAAGGCTAAAGATAGAAGTGACAACTATTCTAAGATCATAAAAAAATTAAAAAGCCAGTAGAGTACTAGGTTTAAAAATTCTATTTGCATTTTATCTGTCACTGAATTTGCCCTAATTGTCCACTATTGTGATAATGTCTGAGTTGAATACTGTATGTCTGTATGTATGTTAGCACCCAGCAATTAGCTCAGCAATAATTATATACTATTTCTGACCTCTTTGTGCAACTGGCAGAGGGTGGGGTTTTTTAAATACATCTTCTGCAACTTAAAGTAATTTTTAAAAGTACAAAAACAGAGTTTAGGAACTATAGGAAACAATTATTAGATTTGCCAATAATTCCTTATACAGTCTTGGAGAATTCACATATATATTGTGTAATAAGTCTGAATTCTGTAAGCACTCATCAATCACCTCTGTTCCTTTTATAGCTTTTATTTGATTCTATAATTTATCTTGTGATATCCATGAAAGACACTGATTTTTATCTCTTTTTTTTAAGCAACTATTTATTAAATGCATTTCTATAAAGCAGAGTACCTGAAGGTTTTAGTCTTCCATTGTGTTTCATTGCTGAAATACCTTTCTTTACTGTAATGACATCAAATGACAGAGACCTGATGCTATTTACTTCAAACAGCTGGCACAGGACTAAGAAAATACAGGTAACACATTCCTCAATATTGCATTAGTGCACTTACTTTTTTCCTCTGCTATTTTATCAGTTTCTCAAATAAGATGTTCCATGATTAGAGATATTTATAAAATACATGATGCAATTTTCCCCAAAGGTATACCCATGCAAGATTCATCAACGTTAAATGTCAAAAAGAGTTAAAGATAAAATACTGATTCTAGGAAAACTGTAAAAACCTCTGTGTTTGCATTTTTCTATATGCAAGCCATGTGTGGTTCATTAACATTATATGTCAGCAAGGTTGCAGGTCAATCTAGAAATCCAATTGCAAATCAAGGGAAACTACTTTCAAATGATGTCTGGCCTGACCTTCAAACCCTAATAATCTAGAGCAAATCAGATCATTAAATTATAAGTCAAAATTAAGTTTATGATTAACAGAGTTCAGAAAATGAACTACAACAGATAACTGGGATTTATCCAGTCCATTCATGAGCAGAACACAACTCTACAGGGCTTCTGGATGCAGCGCTTTTAGCATCTTGTTCAACTTCCTCATGGATGGGTCCTCACAATATCTGAAGTCCAGATGTGGTGAGAGAGGTCCTACTGTCAGAGCACCCGTTTGCAGAGCAGAGGAGTAGGGAATGACTTTAACTCAGGTTGGTATGTGGGAGTGTAATTCAGGTGTCGGTCTTACACAGCGGATGTGAAAGATACGTGTTCCCTTGAGTGAGACATCTGAGCCACAGCTCAGCAGAGTTTCTGACATGTCCATGGGTGCAACCTGTGAAGCATCTACTTGAACTGTGAGACCAACATACAGTAGAATAGACTTTAGTCTCTGTTTCAGTGCTCTTTGTGATCCATAACAAAACCTTAAACTCCCTGTTTTGTGAGGAAAAGCATTTTGCTGATCAAATATGAGGCAACAGGCAATTTCTAGGTAAGTCCCCAGACCTTTCCAAAGTTAGCACAAGTGAAATTAGCAGAAACCTTGGATCATCATCATGGCTAGGCTTCGCAAACGAAGATTTGGGAAGGGCTCTACCCACGCTTGCTGTAAGTGCACTGGTGGCTAAAGAGGCCAATGCGAGATGGGCAAGTTGGGTTGCAAAAGGCACAGCAGAAAGTCTCCATAGGTGGTGTTGGTGAGGCACGGTTCTTTCTGCGTTGTCTTTTCTCCTCCAGACTGATTCTGCGTGCGTTCCCAAAGGAATCAGCAGCGTTATGGATGGTGTGTCTCCATGCCTCCCAATTGGAGGCCAGCATGGACCATTGATGGTAGTCAATATGGCCCAGGCTGAGGTACTGTTTTAGAGAGTCCTTGTATCTCCTCTTTGGGGCTCCTCTCTTGCGGCAGCCGGTGGCAAGTTCACCATAGAGCACGATCTTAGGGAGGCGGTGATCCTCCATCCTGGAGACGTGCCCTGCCCAGCGCAGCTGCGTTCTCAGCAGCATGGCCTCAATACTGGTGACTGCTGCCTGTTCAAGGACAGACACATTGGTCACGTAGTCAGACCAGCGGATGTTTAGGATAGTGCAGAGGCAGCGCTGTATCCCTGCCAACCAGAATTTATAGTTACAATATGGGATTCTGCTAATTTGATGGCATTAGCAATAATTCTTCACAAGATATTATTATTATATATCAAAGTATGGACAGCACTGTAAAATGACGTGGCTGAGTTTTCAAAGTGATGACACCGATTTCCACAGGGGGGAAAAAATAAACGAAACAAAACACTAAAAACCAACAAACTTGCACATCATATTGTAGAGCAGACCCCACACCAGGCTGAGATAATAATGAACCAATTCTTATGCTGTACCTATGAGACTTCCAGATACAAAGTCTGGATAGCCTATATGTAAAAAAAAATAACTTTACCATGTGGCTGCTTCAGAAAAGAGAATTATCTAGACTGAATAAAACTGTAAACAGATGTTTCCTGTAGGCTTGCAATAAGGTAATGCTAGAAATACTTTAATAAGCCCAAAAACCTTGTCAGATTTTGGCTTTTAACTCCTATCACTGTCAGAGCAGATGCCATTTTACTCCATATGTTAATGTACCTACATACTTATATAGTTTTTTTCCATTAAAGTACCTGCACAATTTCTAATCCCTTACGGTTTCATTCTCACAACACATGAAAGGAAAATGGGCAGTTTACAAACAAACAGCTGAGATACAAACTGAGCTTAAGACTTGGGCAGCTTGTAGCTGAGCCCATGATTTAGACAAGGACTTTTAGAAATCAATCCCCCTCATTAGCTGCAAAGCATTTTACTCAAAGCCATACACAGTTTCATTTAAGGACACGGATTAACAAGTACATGATAAACGCAAATCAGACTGTCAGCCTATAATGAACAATTTAAGAGTTAGTTTATATTCACTGTTGGAGGTGACCTGTTTTAGGATATGTGCTTTAGTTCAGCCCAGAGCCTGAGATATAATGATGTTGCCACCTTATCCACACAGCAGAGTGCCCTAATTTCAGGAATACTTAGAGGAGCTTGCAGTGTTCAAACAGTGCAAAACCTTTTAAAATGATTAATCCCAGTCTTTGGTATCTTCATACTACAGTACATATTATCAGCATTTTTTAAATATGCAAATTGCTGCAGCAATCCGACAGACTTATAAGGGCCCATATGCTTATTGTTCCAATGAATAGATTTTAAAGGCAGGAAAGGCCTTTTAGAATTATCCCTCGCAGCACTTGTAGTTACTTGTGAGTAGGTGCTCATTTGAAATACCAACCTCATGAGAAAGGACATAACCGGTGCTGGTACAACTGTTTCCAAGAAAATATTATAAAAATTTGGATTTTTACTGGCAGTTAATAGATTTTTCCATTTTAGGGTTTGTTTTGTGTCAAATCAAAAATTTAAAGTAACAATACAGAAGGAAGTAGGTTTACCATAAAAAAAAATCTGCTGTCGCAGATACGCCCGGAATGCAAAGCAAGTAAAGACTTATTTTCTGCCACTGTATCTTCTCACACAAACACTCACAAGGCACCTATTTCAGTTGGCTGTGCAGCATCAAGACTTCTCTCCAGAAGCCCCCAAGACCTGTAAGAAGCATTAGCAGGACACAGCAGGGGGTGCAAGCACCACCTCCTGTGCTGCAGGCAGACTCCTGAAAGGAGAGGGCAGCTCTTCTTCTGAGGGGCCGTGGAGCTGCATTTGCTCTGCCCTGCCCAAATAGCCACCTTGGAGTTTAATACTTTATGTTTCTCTATGACACAGAACTCAGAAAGGTCCTGCTTTTTAGGAACTCCAGCAAAAATATAAGTACCTCCCTTCTCTCCAACTATGAATCAAACTTTTCTCATGGAGGACAAAGTAACATAAGGTCTTAGATATCCGTTTGTAAAACAGTGCTATTTTACTTCCTATTGTATGACAGGACAAGGGGAAATGGCTTCAAATTGAAAGACAGTACAGTTAGATTAGAGATTAAGAAGAAATTCTTTACTGTGAGGGTGGTGGGGCACTGGGACAGGTTTCTCAGAGAAGCTGTGGATGCCCCATCCCTGGAAGTGTCCAAAGCCAGGTGGGATGGGGCTCTGAGCAACCTGATCTAGTGCGAAGTTTCCTTGTCCAAGGCAGAAAGGGTTGGAACTGGATGATCTTTAAAGTCCCTTCCAACCCAAACCATTCTACATTTATGTCTAATGAGAATTGGTCCAGCAAAGAGCATGAGTCAATACCTAAGCAAGGAAATAAATGTAAACTAAAAAGGAAATGTTTAAAATATCATAGGCTTTTGTGTTATGCATTCTTGGCAAGGCCTGGTATTTCTCTTAAAATGCTTTATCTCATTTATTAATTTCAACTTGTTCTACTTTTACAGCTGCTGTTGGACAAAGGCCTGAGTTCCCCTTGGTCTAGATCCATCTCTCTCAAAGAGCACTTGACTTTGACAACTAAATGATCATGTAGAAAATACCATTCTATTGTTTAAAATCGGATAGGATACGAATTTACACTGAGAGGGATATTATGAGGATGGCAGAGTAACCCACTCACTGAGTTACCTGTGGCATAGATTACTGTGCGTTTGTGTGGGTTTCCCTACATCTCTCCCTTCCCTAATAAGTCATTATTTTCCATCACCTCCTCCAAAATAGCAGGGTAGAAAATATGACTGCTGTTGGGCCTCCAGAAAACCAAAGAAAAAAAATCACAACACAGTGCATGGACTCCATCTCCCTAGAGACCTTTAAATAAGGTGCAGTTTGATAAGGCGTAATTTGGAGCAGACATGTATGATAGATCAGATAAACTCTTGCCACATATTGGTCAACTGTTCTAACCAATCAAGAGGATTTTAATTTGTATTTAGAGGAATTTCAAAAAAATTTTCTATAAAGTTTCTATATTTGAACTATAACAGATCAAATGCTACATCAGGCATTTACTATAGGATCACACATATAAATAAAGACATATATAAAGACATGTTTTCATGTTGGGTAATTAGAGAATTTTTGTCATGTTAAAAATTGTCATGCATCAAAGATTAAATATCTTTGTAAATAATAGCAAAATTTTTGCCTAGACTTTTTACCTCTATTTCCTTTCCCTTTCTTTTGTGAGGGAAGGAGAGGAATTAAATTCCTGTAAAAACATTTCCAATATTCTAAAATGCAAGCGTGGTGACAACTGATAAACGTAATGCACTTGGGTATAGTGACACACAGGATATTTGACTTCACTGTAGGTCTCAAAATGAAGGCATATTTTAAGTGAGCATTCCTTAAAAGCCCACAAGAACACCAGGCTTTAACTAATCTAATCTTAACTTTCTGAGCTAAAAGGTATGAAAAAACAGTGGGTTTTATCATCTTTGATAGTTCAGGGGAATGCTGTGACTCCACAAAGCCAACAGCTGTCCTGCTCCACCTCTCCCCTTCCAGCAGAGCAGCACTGAGGGCAATGAGCCGTACAGGGCTTGGATGTGCTCCTGGTTGACCCTACCAAGGCTGGGCTCATGGGCAGCAACAGCAGGGAACAACCAAATGTGACAGCACAGGGGCCACACGACAAGGTGCCGAGGGCAACATGTGGCAGCGGATCTAAGCACTCGTCCACGAAAAGAATGCCATGCAAAAATAGGAGCTGGAAATTTAAGCAAGCCAAAGCAAAGGCTTTCACCAGGTTAGACCCAGAAATCCCTAATTCCTCTGGAGTCAGAGTTAACTGATTCCACCAAGCCATCTGTCCCAGGAGATGCTCCCTCACAATCAATCCTAAAAAAACCAGTTGCAATAAATTCAGCTAATAATGAATATACCCAAGACCTAATGTCATTGCATTTATTTAGCACTGATAGCCATTACTAAACTGAATATTTGTAATAAGGAAAAACTAAAATTATCCCACAAGTGTCTGGATATCTTACTTATACAGTTATCAAAAATTTGCTGAGGTACAGCACCATTTATTTCAAACATAGATAAATTTATATTTTTCAAAATATGTTTACTTTTCCATTCCTATGCAGGGGATTAATTTATGGTGCACATTTTCCTATCAAGGAGAAACTGAAGTCCTTAAATTGTTTCCAATGTATTTTAAATAACAGCAGGAACCATTATTATTATTTTTACCTACAACAGTAAGCACATTTTAGCAACCCAGACTGGTGCTATATCGCACAGAGAAGGAATGAAACCAGAAATAGCAAACCTCTACCCCAAAACCCTGGTAGTTTTCAACATTTGCATGAGAGGTCTAAATTAGGACCCTGGTAACCCAAATTTTGTTTTGTAATCAAGGCTGACAGGAGGACCCTGCTGGGGCCCTGCTTGGATCACCAGCAGGCTGAACTGCTCCGTACAAGTTTTTGTGGTCATGAGGCTGCGACTTCTATGCTAATTCTTAGCAGAACAGCAGATTTTTTTTCATTCTCTACACTCATACCATTTCCTTCCATCCCCAAACTTCTCCTAAACTTACAGCAATTATTTCTGACCAAAAACTCCATTCTCAGCACTGCATTTCCAATACAAGACCAATATGAGTCTGTCTTGCCCATCCATAAACTATTTTAGCTATTTTTGTTTCCATTTCTCCTAGTTCTACCCTACTAATAATAGAATCATAAAATGGCCTGGGTTGGAAGGGACTTAAAAAAATCACTGAAGTTCCAATGCCCCTGCCATGGGCAGGGACACCTTCCATTAGACCGGGTCACTTAGAGTGCCACTGAACCTGGCCTTGAACACTTCCAGGGATGGGACAGCCACAGCTTCTCTGGGCAACCTGTTCCAGCACCTCAGCACCCTCACAGTACAGAATTTCTTCCTAGTATCTATTCTAAACCTACTCTCTTTCAAGTCTGAAGCCATTTCCCCTTGTCCTATCACCCTTGTAAATAGTTTCCCTCCATCTTTCTTGTCAGCTCCCATCAGGTACTGGAAGGCTGCAATTCGGTCATCCTGAATCCTTGTCTTTTCCAGGCTGAACAGCTCTTTCAACCTTTAGGAGAGGTGTTTCATCCCTCTAATCAACTTGGTGGCCTCCTCTGGACTTGCTCCAAGAGGTCCATGCACTCTGGAACCCCGAGTTGGACGCAGTCCTCCACAAGTTGGTCTCACCAGGGGAGAGCAGAGGGGCAGAACCAGCAAACCTTTCTTATTTACAGAGGGCTATAAGTGCTATTCTCATTGCAGCCATTTACCTCCAAACTAATTCACTCTTGGCAGAAAGGTGTACCCTGCCCTGGCAGGTATCCCGCTGTGTCCCCCTGCAGTGTCACAGGTTTTTGGAGGGGTGGCACAACCCCCGGCAGGAGAGAGGCACAGTTTCTCCAGACACCTGCCTATGATAGAACACTGCTAAGCCCTGCAAAAAAAAAGCACAGGCATCGTTCAGAGCACTGAACGAACAATGCAAGCATATGGCTCCTAGTGCTAATTAATTATGCTATGGGTTAAGGGGGACACTGAAATAATAATGCTAAATGAGATTGGAAAGATATTTCCTGTGTTTAATTAGGGCAGTATCTCTCCGATTTCAAAGAGCACAGAGTAACTGCAGAGGACCCTTCCTACCCTCACAAAGGTCAAATGCCATAATTTCATCTGCCATAATAAAATAATTAATACAAACATTAATGACTAGTTTCTCAACAATGGACTAAGCACAAATTCAACTTCCTGAATAGCTGCAACAAATCAGTTCATACAGCTGAATCCTTCTCATCCAAAACCATTACTTGTCTACACTGATTCTACAAAGACATTCACTGGTTTTGCTTCCAGGTAGGTTGGATTATCAACTGCTCTCTTTTTCTTCATTGAAATGCTGAATTGTTGTATTCAGCAGAATAAATAAACTCAATTATCCAGTAACTATCCCAACTTTCAGACACATAACTTTACTGCAATTAAAATACAACTTTTTACATTCAAATTAACAGATTCAAAAAAAAAAAAAGTTTTAACAGTGTCCTTTGACTTTTTAGAACAACTTTTCCATTTTCTTGTGCATTTTTTGTACAGACTGCCTTTACTTCCCCACCCCTGTGATCATTTGAGGATAACTACACCCTTATGATGAGGTAAGACTTTGTTCCAGAGTAGTAATGTTTGGATTCTATGAAAAAGAAGAGCAGTTCCCTTTTTAAGTGCTTATAGGTCTTGCAGTGGAAGGTTTTCCCCATTTATTTAAATGGTCACTGTCAGCCAGAAAAATCACATTAAGTTCAAGAACAATTATAATTAACATTGTCAATCAAAATGGTACAATAATAGGCACATTAGCACAATAACGTGTTGATGTATGAAGAAGTGAAGTTCTCGCTGCCTAAGGTAATGCTTTAGTCTGAAAAGAATAATTGCAAGCTACTTCAAAGTGCTATAGTGAATTAGGTTTGTTTATAGCGTAATTAGAGAGCAAAAATGAAGATATGCACGTGCTAGATTTCAAATTGGTTGTTTTCCACCTGCAGTGCTCAGAATTTTCAAATGCCTTCTGCAATGCATTGTACCTTGTTATTTTCAGGCTCTATATCAAGTTGCATCATGTCGCATCCAATTGTATTAAACAATGTAGTAATTCTATTGCATTCACCCCCAGGTATCACAATTTTAGAAACATAAAGGAAATAAAAATATACTCAGTGGAAGAGTTAAGGAAATAAAACTTATGAAAAAAAATCTTTCTGTAAACCAGTTTTCAAAGTATAGGTTACATAATTAATTTAGTTTCTTGTTTCTTATTCTTTGATCTTATTCCACAGTACTTTCTTTGGCATAAGAATGATTCAGAGAGACCGAAGGACAGACACACCACAAAGAAAAGCCGATGAGAATTGGAGGATTAAGTGTAAGGCACTTTCTGAAAATCTAAGAGTTTGCTGCTAATTACTGTTTTCAAGGGTAGTTTTTAAAAATATACAATTTCTTTGACAAATGAGTCTCCTGGGTTATTATAGGGAGAATCCTTGCTGAAATCTGATCCCTAGTCTTTGAACATCTTTCAAAAGTTTCTTTTCTTTTTAAAGCAACTTCGAAGCAACATTTTAGGCAGAAGAGACCAATACCTACTACAATATCTACACAATGTCCAAAGAGAGTTAATTATTTAAAGCCAGTGCTTTATGTTAAGCACAAATGTAAGATTTCAATTAGCTTTAATTTTGAAGAGACATTAAAGAACCTGCATCCCTCTCCACTAGTAAAATATTTCAAAAACGACTAAAAAAAAAAAAAAAAAAAAAACTGTAAAAGTGAAAAAACTCTTTTAAGGCT
>VWZG01011049.1:76203-105617 GCA_013396735.1 Grallaria varia | reverse complement strand
AAAAAAAAAAAAAAGTCTGACAGATGGCAAAATCTCTTAAAGTGCTTATTTAAAAGTAAATGTTAGGTCAATATAATTAAGAGATTCAGCAGCAAATGCATCCTTAGCAATAATTTTTTTTAAATCAAATATCATCATTATCGGAAGAACGTGCTGTATAGTTCATACATAAATAAGGAGTCTGAGTCACTGCTTTTAATGCACTGGAAAACAATCTTTACCATGACACTATAACTAGTATCTCCTAACATGTAATAATATATAAGTCTGGATTTGCTCTCAAGAACAGTTTATAATACCGGTGTTCTGGAGACTTTGCACTTAATGGAGAGTAAGAACCACCTGGAACCCCACCCCTCATCATACAGATGATTTAGAATATATTGTTATTAAATGGGGGGAAAAAATAAATGTAGATACATTTAAAAAAAAAGAATGCAATGCCTTTTTAGAGGGACTGGGAGATCGGGGACTGAAAGTGAAGGAAGTTAGCATGAAAATGAGTACCTGATTACTGAAACACTGCAATAGTCAGCAGCAGGCAGAAAGGAAGCTGTAGTGAAGGTTCAGCAGTTCTCCAGAGCGCATCCACAGCCACATTAATTTTGAAATCTTTTGAAATGCTACTCCACATTCCTATGCAATCCAGCAGCAGTTGTGAAAACATCTTTCAATCATTTATAATAGCTTTAAAATCATATAGCACCTTTCATCTAAATGGATCTGAAAAAGGGCTTCTAGCTTTATTCACTAATTTTAGAATTTCTAGCGCCTCAAACAAAGAACTCCGTTAGCTAACTTATAAATAGGCTAATTATCATAATGTGACCTAACTACTGTAAGTTGCCAAGACAGCAAAATATACAACTTTAAAGTTGCAAATCACCTGATTCTTTCCTTTATAAGAATCTGAGCTCAGACACTTGCTGAAACAAAGAGAAAGGAGCAACACACAGTGAATTTCTAAATGAGGCCTCATTACAGCCAATTCAAAATTCTCTATTAAAAGGAATTTTTTTTTTTTTTCTGATTCATCAGAACTGCAGGTTGTAAGACATGCCCTATCTGGCAGCAGCAGAAAACCAGAAGGGACTCGGATCCTTCCCACTTTCACAACCCACCACACCACCTTCAGGAAGTGGAAGCTCCACCAACACATTTGTTTTCACCTAATTAATGACTGTATGAGCTGCACCTTCAATCTGTCCTCGTATGACATCCCCAGGGAGAGCTAAGGCTTGATTTATCAAGGCATGAGAGAAGCAGCTTGTCCCAAGGCCTAAAGCTGGAGGGGAGCAGGGGAGGCTCAGCAGCTTCACCCAGCAGAAAAATGTCCTTGGCCAGGCAGCTCAGCCCTTTGCCGGCAGAATCTCAGGCAACTGAGTTTTGCTGCATTTTAAATTACTATGGAAAGCAACATTTCAAAAGTGCCAGAGTATCAAAAGGATTATAAATTTTAGTAACTTAGTCTTCTGTGTCCCTTACATCCTTTTGACAATCATTACTCTCCACTTTCACTGTAACTTTATCAAAGCCAGTCTCATTCTCCCGTTACATTTGCATTCTCACAGGGACACAAAACTCAAGTAGGAACTCTTGTTTTTGTTGTCTGTGCTCACAAAGCCTCCCACATGTGAGATTTCCATTACTAATAATACACATCTAAACAAAATCTCTTTAACAACTCTTTTTAATTCTCTGACAGCATTCTTTGGATCAGAGAAATGAACTGAGAAAACATGCAATAACTAGATATGTCTGAGTAGGACTTAACACCACCATGGCTTATGTTCTTTTTCTTTTCACAATACATAGGTTGTTTTGAAATACAAAACATAAAAGGAAGTCAACAACAGCAGTCTTTTAGCAGAATATTCATTCAGTTAGAGATAGTGAGACCCAGGATAGGTATGCAGCTGAGCACAAACTATTATATTAACTGCTAGCAGAGATAGTACAAGCTTAAATGAGTCTATTACTCTAAATGCAGAATGTGCAAATTAATTTGTGTCTGAGCCAAATTAAAATTGAGCCTTGATTTTCTGCAAGATAAAATGTCTGGCTCATTACAAAATGTTTAGCAGTCATGTTAGTAAATAAAACTGGCTACGGAAGTAAGAAAAGTGCACTGACCAAAGCAAGACCTGTTAAAGATTTAAAAAAAAAAAAAAAAAATTAAAATATATTCAAGGTATGTGAAGGGTTGAAAAGTAATAAGGTTTGAATGACTTAGTGATGGCTGTCATAAAAATCTGGCAGGGTATTCTATTTACAATATGTAATAAAACTGTCACACACAGAATTTATAAAAGCATTTGCCCTAGAAAGCTAAATCTTTTTGCCAAGGGCAAGTTAATAACCTCTACAGTTCATTTGAATATATGGGCAAAGAGATGTTTTGACTAATAGAGCATCACAAGGTGAGCACTAGGCAATCTAATGGATATTGTGAGAATAGGATGATCCAAAGACCATGACAACCTGTTAGAATACTGCCGAAACACCTTACGAACTTCATGGCCATTGTGATCTGTTCTAATGAGTGTATGCTGTGTATGTGTGTGTAGATGTGTGAGTTTTACTGATTGGGGATTACACATGCAGCAATTTCATGTCAGCTGACATGAAAATAATTCCTGCTCAAATACTCAGAGAAGATGCTGACTTGTGAAGTAGCAAATTGAATGCAAAGCTATTGCTCTTAAGATTATGCAGGGCTTAGTGGTTTGAGAGATTTAAGACACCAACAGATCAGTCAAAATCCAGGATTTTTCCCTCATAAAAATCCACACTAGTATTTTAGAGGCATCATTTTAAGAATACGTTAATTTACAGCTTCATTTAACTTGGAATAGTGTCCCACATTATAAAATACAAATATCAGCCATTTTCCTGGATGCTTTAAGAGTACAAAACTGCATTCAAGTTCATGGGAAATGAACAAGTCCTGTCTTTATTAGGGTTAAAAACCATATGCAGTATGACAATAATCACCATCATTAGAAAAACACATTTGCATCTGGCCCAAGAACTAAGAACATTTTTCTGCCCTGAGTGCCTCCGTTTACTTGCCACAGATTACTATTTATACCTGAGCTAGATAATTTAAAGTTAACCTTGGGTATCTCTAAAATATGCTGCAATCACTGTTGTGACTGCAACTTAGACAAGCTATGTTAGTTCCCGTGATATATTGGCACTGTAGCTCTGCTGAAAAAAAATAACCAGGATAGATTCCATTAGGCCAACATGACAAACTCTGATGCCAGGCAGTTCCATGCAAGACACTTGGTGCTCCTGCACAAGGGAAAGGGTACAAATAAATGAGATGAGCTTTAGGTTAGGTTTTAGTCGTCATCCCAACAGACATGTTGAGGCAGCAGCTCCAAAGGGCTTGTGACTCTGGCTGGTGACCTATCCCCACAACACAAAGGGAATTTTCCTGTCCAGCTAAGGAAGTGCTGTGCCTGTGTACCTGCCTGTGCGGATTTTGCTGACAGTGATTTGTACTGGAGCAACATTATTTTACCTTAAAATTTAAAGCCTTTGCCTCAGAAACCAATTTAAATGCTTAGCTATCATATAGCTTTTGTAAACACCCCTAACATATCATAGAAAAAGACAAAACCAGAATGAGATGATTCTCTATTCCTGCAGTTAAAATTACATAAATTACACCTTTCTTGTGCTCTTCTGTGAGTGACTGATATCCAGGTGCCTGACGAGTATTTGCAGTACAAATTGTACTAATGATGTCCCTATTTCTTTCAATTCTTTTCATAGGAGAAACAATTATGATTGATATTATTTTATTCTTCTACTTTCTTAATGGAATGTAATTGCATGAAGGACTCTTGGAGAGGAGTGTGTCAAATTTACTTAAAATTTACGCTGGAAAAGTGGCAATATCTGTGGCCATTCAAATCTCCTCTACATGCACCTTCAGCATCTCACCTACATGAATCTGTAGCTGGTTTTTCTGGGAATGTAATCGTCCAGGACAGTTAATGGCAACAGAGGAAGAGGCAATGCCTCAGAGTGATAAGGCAGTCCTAAAGAAGCCATGATTTGGCACAGAAAGATTAAGCAGTACACTCATTTGTGAAATGATGCTGAGTGACGATTCTGTTACTATCAGGTTGTAACATATGTTCAGGTCAGCAGCATACATATTGCATCCTCAATTTCAAAATTAATTTTTTTTGGGGAAAAGATCAGCGCTCAATTTCCGAAAGCCAAAACTTCAGCTGTTTGAGTTAGAAAAGCTGGACCGTGTTAGAGGAGATTAGAAGCAACGTCTGCTGTGGCCCGTCTGCTGCCTCTTCGGAGCCCTCCGGTGATGCACCGCCACTCCAATTGAGGAGGGATGCCAGAGGCACACTGTGCTCCCTGCCCTTGCTGTGTCCTTGCCATTCCGCACAGCCCCGTGTACCTGCACCTCCCCTGAGCAAGCCGTGCCATTTTGCTGCCACTGGGTATTAGCCGGGGCAGTTCGCCCGGGATAGTGCCAGCATTGCCCCCGACAGGACAGGCGATGGTGACGACCACACATCGCAGCTGCTTTACATGTGCTTCGTATTACAGCTACTGCTGTGGCAGCATCAGCCATCAGGGGCATGTGATCACCTTCTGGCACTTGCTCCTAATCCATCTTCCCTCTCTAAACAGCTTTCAACCTGCTGGTTTTGGCCTATTGCCTTGTTATCTCACGGCTTCCTTCCTCCACCAAGCATGCTAGCCGTGGGCTGAGAAAATGACCCTTATTTTTCTCTACTCAGGGACTATGGACCTCTCTCCCGGCTGGCTGCTGCCAGCCACATGCTCTCCTCGCTGGTGAGATGCTCTTTCCCTCACACAAATTATAGATATTGGTCCAGAGAAATTGAGGCTGGGAGCCAATACAACAACAATGCACTGAATGAATCCATGCTAGAATGAATCCATGCTAGAATGAATCCATGCTAGAAGTGCAAAGAATAAGAATCTCAGACTTATTTTGGATTTTTAACAATTCAGACATATTTTGTATTTATAACAATACATATTTTGGATTCACAGCGATGCAATGGAGCTGTTCGATGTGGGCACACCCTTTATGATCCAAACAATAGGACTGAGCTAAAGGTAATTTCTTTACGAATGCGAATGAGTGAGGTTAAAGATTTCTTGCTGTATCACGTAAATACCCCAAAGTGATCCAGAAACACACCTACAATGTAATGGATACTGGGAGATTGTTTGAATTGGTAGACTAGTTGCCACACTATTCAGCCATTAAAAAAAGCAGCAAAAATGCCTCACAATTTTTCCCCTGTGGAAATGCAATGTTCTGGGGACATAGTGCAAGGCATAAGAGAATCTCCTGCTGCATTGATTGTCATGTGGAAAAGGGGCAGAAATTCAAAGATTCCTTGTCCCACCTGTATGAATATATTTTTAATAAGCTATCAAGTGTCCCCAGGATATCAAAGTCCAAAACAGTCTGTGTCTCACCTAAAGAGACCCTTCGCTAGACAGATTCACTGTGATGGACGCGACTTTTGATACCCTGATATGGGGACGGCACTTAATAGCAAGGGAGAGCCTTCTCCATAAAGTTCTCCTACAAGTTATGAGGCTGCCAGCACCAGAAACAAACCGGACTAAGTCTAGCAGTTCACCACATAACTACTGTAGGGTTTGCATTGTCGGTGATGACATTTAAGGGCATGATACACTTAACTAATAAACAAAAAAACCAGGGGCACCCTGTACAACAAAGCACAACGACCTAAGCCTCAGTACAAACCTCAGCAACACCCCCTCTCCCCTCCACGACAGATCAATTTGCAAAGGCTTGAACAAAAATCTAAACACACTCGGCAACACGAAGCAAAAAGAAAGAATACAGCCGCTTGTCACTAACACATTTGAACCCGCTAAAATAAGGCAACACAAAGAACACACATTTTAACTCGCTAAAAATAAGGAACCACACAGCTTAAAGCAAAACCACGAACAACGAATAACAAAGTGTCACGTAGGACAACTAAAAAGAGAATAAAAAGATATATATATACACACACCAAATAAGTTACAAGGTGTAAGACAAGGTAAACTCAGTATCAAAGTAGAATATAAGGTAAGATATATATACTCGATAAGTTATAAGGTGTAAGACATAAGGTATAAAGTAAAGTCAAGGTAAAGAAAATAGAGTAAATGTTTGCTCACCCCTAGAGAGTCCCGGCAGCTCGTTATTTACCCCGCACAGTCGATGGAGCTTCTCTCTCATTTTGCTCAAGTCCAGTCCCTTTTTATACCCTTTTTCCCAGGCACTTTGAGTGACTATAGTCAATAATTTTGGGGGTGATGGACAGATGACATAGGGCTGAGGGTCAGCTCCCTTTGTTCCCTAGGAGGTTGCAAAGAAAGGCCGTGCTATGTCCATAACACTCCCTTTGCTAATCCGACCAGTTTGTTGCTGGCAAGTCTCCTCATTTCGTGTGACCCGTTACCGTCACACAATAGATTGCTGGGCTGTTCCCTCTCCAGGTGCCGAGGTGGTTCCTGTCAGCGATCAGGACGGTCATCAGGGCCTTAAACTGGTCTATCACCCTACAAGCGGTGTCATTCTCTTCTTGCTAAAGGCTCAAACTCCAGTAAATTAAGAAACCGCCTCACTATTTAAAAAAAACAAAACCCAACAAAAAGCCACAACAAACCATACACAAACCCTTTAGCTGTTAGACCGAACAGTATCTTTACACAAAAGCCATCAGAACAAGTGGCCAGGCTGGAGGCTCCACTGGTTACTGCATTGGGGGATGTAAAGTAATTGAAAAGACAATCAAAGAGTCCAATATTATAGTGCAGAAATTTTTAGTATTGAGAGTTCATCGTTGCTGTTACTACTGAAAGTTCACAGTAACCTTAGTGCAAAGGGGACACCGATCTGGTGTGCTCCTTGATAAGCTTCTTTTGCAGGCTTTTAAATTGATAAAGCATAATTTGTTGTTGTTTGTTTGCATTCAAGAAAAGGAAAGATGCAATTAGCTTTGGTTCAACTTCTAGATTGTTGCCAAGCCTTAATTTCTATTGTTATTTATCACAGGCATGACTGAAAGTATGGACAGGAGAGCTTTTTGTCCTAATTATTTCTAAAAAAAGCAGAATTTAAATTATATAAACTATGACTTTATAAACTAAAATGCCAGATTACAAACCAATAAAAGAGAAATAAAAACTATTTGTTGCTCTGAATTTTTCTAAGCATGACAAACCAGACACACTGAAGATGCCTGGACTAGATCAAAACAGGAGATTCACTCCTAGAAAGGAGAAAGACAAGGAGGCTCATGGGGGAAACCTGGAAGGAGATTGTAGTGAAGTGGCCATCAATGCCTTCTCCCAGGCAGCAAGGAACAGGATGAGAGGAAATAGCCTTAAGTTGCCATGGGGAGGTTTAGATTAAATAATAGGTTTTGGTTTTTTTCCACAGAAAGGGTTGTAAAATAGTGGAACAGGCTGCCCAAAAAACTGATGGAGTTACCATCCCTGGAAGTGTCCAAGAAACATGTGGATATGGGACTTGAAGACATAGTTTAATGGTGAACATGGTGGTGGTTTTCTGGGTTGGCAGTTGGAATTCATGATCTTAAAGATATTTTCCAACTCTAATGATTCCATGATTCTAAAATTCCTGCAGTAACCAGAGTGACTGAGTGTGATCATAGAGGTGACCTCATATACAGTAATCACAAAATAATGATCCCCTCCATCATCTGGGGCAAGGAGAGGGGAAGAAGAAGCTGGGATAATGTAAACCTAGAAGAACATCAACATCCAGTTGTATTGATTGGTAGGAAACCCTGAATCAAAAGCAATTCCAAACAATATATTTAAATGGACATGTAAGTTACTCCTAATATTACAAACCTCCTCTGCTTTTCCCTTTTTGGGAATTATTGCAGGGTCATAATCATAATAAGCTTTTATTTATTTCTAGAGCACAAGCAACAAACTTCAAAAAATACCATAAATCCAAACCCACTACTTTAACTTCCTTTGTGGTTTATTTGTTTTGGTTTTTGGGGGGTTTTTTGTTTTGGGTTTTTTTTTTGGGGGGGGGAGGTTTTTTGTTTGGTTTTTTTTTTTTTTTACTTTTTCATATTTTGGTTCTACTCCAGGCACTATAATTATCGAGTTAGAATTGCCTTTTGCTGTTTTCACATAAATGCAAAAAAAAAAAAAAAAAAAGGGCGGGGCAGGGGTGGAGGGGAAGTGTGAGAACAGAAATACACTGGCTATTCTAGCAGAATTGTTTGCTCTGCATTTCAAGAAGTGAAACACAGGCAAATACTTTGTTTCATGCAAAATGCAAAACCTTCCTTCAAGGAGGGCTGGGCACACGGATGAGTGAGTCCCGCTCTTATTTACGCTTCTCTGATTCAGATACTTTTCCAAGCCCTGTTATCATTCCCTTAAAGTTGCAGAGCAAACTTCTTACTGGTTTGGGTAGGAGCTGAATGGTACAACAAAATTACTCTTTCTATGTTCATTAATAACCAAGGAAATGAAATTCCAAAGCATGACTTTGAACCCACATTTTTTACATACCTGGAGAAACACCTGGGTCCAAACCAGCTAGATGTTGGGTTGGATTTTTTTTTTTTTAATAACCTGATATATGTTCCTGAAATAAAGTTTAACCCATCCTACAAAAGCAAAATACAATAAAAGTCTCATATATTATTTAATGCTGGACATAGATATTGGTTCCAGATACACATAAAAAACCCACAAAACCCACCAGGCTGTGAGACGAGTCTTATGTGCTTGTTCATTAGTTTTGGAAAACTACATTAACCTTTTATATTCTCATTACAGTATGATTTGTCTTATTTCCTAAGATTACAAGGAATGACACAATTGGATTTTGCCACATCTTGTCCACTGTTTCAAAAGTAATCAAGATCATTACAAATTAAATGACACAATAACATGGTCAATATTTCATTTGCTGCTTCACAGCTGTTAGAAGGTGTGCCACTGATCTCAGACATGAGTGGGACAACTAAATCTCACTGGTGCCTTTTGGAAAGAGTATCTTATTACTGGCTGCAGATTATTACAACATAAGTAGGTTATTACTAAAATATATTTAGAGGCTCTGCTTTCCTATCACTTCAATCCAACCTTTCACAAAAGCAAAACCGTTGGTAACTTTTCAAGGATTTTTTTTTTTTTTAAGCTGAATCACAACACATTTTTTCCCTAAAAAAATAAAATAGAAAGTAATTTTCACTAGGTTCATACCAATGTTCCATCTATGAATATCATCTTATCTCTGCAAGGGAAATACAAGTTGTGTGTGCTACAAAAACAGTTGCCATAATATGGGCCTACCTGTGCTCTTATGAGTCAAACCACTATCAGGCAAGCCCTAGTCTGGAACTAGCAGGCATGACCCCTGCACTTTTGGAGTTGTACAGACTCCTGGCCCTCATCTCTGAATTGACAAGTATGTCAGAACTTGCCTAAGTGTAAAAATTCCCAAAGTATTTAATATTTCATAAATATCCATGACACAGAACTATTAATAAGACTAAAAAAAAGAAAGGTAATGGAAAAGTCCCTTACTATGCTCTCAGAAATAAAAAATTATTAAATTCCAACTTTTGGATGTATCTTGTAGATCCATTTTCTCTAACCATTTGAAGACAAAATATGGATTCTGCAAAATCTTTAACCAGTATTCATACATATAAGCACCCATCCATCCACGGAATCTTCCTTGTAGTTATTGCTATAATAATGTGCCATGTTGCACTAAATCAGTACTTTTGTGCTTTATCTCACAGACTTTATTGATATGGTGTGACAGCTCCAGCACCTTTTAAATAGCCTTCTAATCTTTTTGCACTTTTGAATCACACATGAAAATTTAATTATGTGCGATTCTTCCACCAAAGTTGTCCTAATCTACTACAGCCAATAATATAATATTGTAAAAGGAAAACCCATTTAGTTTTACAAGATGGGTATTCAGGCAACCGTTTTTTTCCCTCTGAGATATTTAATCATTATTTTAAACTCATTCAGCTATCTGACATTGAACAGAAAGCAGCCACATTCTGTAAATCATGCCGTTAAAAACGCAGAGATTAAAACTGGAGCTGATCATGTAAACAATCCAACTTCATGAGGATCTTCTGACACAAAAAACACATCAGCAGACAATTTAGAACCTAATCTCTTTGGAGAGCTGCATTTTTACGCTAGAATCCACTTTCTAAAGTTCCTCTTTGATGAGCATCCCACCGTATTTATCTTAATTGCAGAAGACACAGAAGGCAACGGCTACCGAAGTCTCCATTTTTATTTCAAACCTAACCTCCACTCCTTAAAAGTGATATTTTGACCACTGCAGTCACTTTAAGCAAAATACAGTAATAAATTGGATTATGAGGTTTTGATAACAACTTTCATATCCTGATCAAAGCCAATGTGAAGTGTTACACGAACAAGATTGATAGGGACAAAGGTTACATTAACAAAGATAGCTGTGCCTGTGCACATTCACATGTGCTTATGTGCTCTTTCACATCGGTATTTGGAGGTGTTACAACACTGATAGCAGGGGCAGGGTTTGTACTGTCACACTCCATTTTCCTGCAGCTAAGGACAAAACACCTTTTCTCATTACGTAAAGCAAATACAAGAAAGTGTAGAGACTTCACAATCCCAGGAAGTAAAGGAATTTTAATTCTCTGCAGCTAGTAGCTTGGTATCAGTTTTCTGAAACAAATTGCCCATCAGAAAAAAAAAACAAACCAAAAAAACCCACCAAACACCAAACCAAAAAAAGCCCAAACCCTAACCAAATAATGGTATTCTTAACTGCAAACCTGACAAAGCTGTGAACTGAATTTCATCTCTGACATGTACTCTGAAAATGCAGCGGCCAAACTGTGCCACTTCAGTGGTTCAGCCAGCAATCAGCAGAGAGGAGTGAAGCCCTCCTTCCTCAGGGCTCCTTTCAATAGTCAAACACCTGCAGCAGCAAGGACAAGAAGCATCTGGAAGAGTTCCAGCTGGGAGCTGCAACCACCAGCCGAGGCTGGCCATACCCTCCGCAGCAACAGTCACACAACTGCACTGCTTCCCTCTATATATGTTTCTCTCTCATGCAGGAAAATAAGGCACAGAATGCAAGCGATCACACTGAGGTACGTCTAATAATTCTAATTTTTTATCCCACAACGTAAGGACTTCAGTGCAACAAGAACATGGATTAAGATCTGCTCTAGAGGGATTCTTGGCTCTGTGTCAGAAAAGAATAGGACATTGGTTAAAGAATTCCTCGGAGAGTCACCCTGCACTTCGTTTTTAGAAGCTCAGACAAAGGTATTTTATACTGAATTACACTAAGAGAAACAGAGCAACTCTATGTTCACAACAGGGTATGAGGCAAAGAAAGTCCAGTGAGTTACTCATTTGTGTAGTTCAAAAAACTGGCCTTTATATAGTGCTAAAGGCTGTGCTGTTTTCTTCCTAATAGTAACAGAATCTTGGCATCTTGATTCAGTGATCATTAAATGAGAACAGTATCGTCACTAGATTTTTCTTTTTAAGAAGCTGTCCACTAACATTTCACATGGAAAATAACTCATTTTTCTAAAACCAGTTATAAGACTCTCAGAGATTATGACTCAAACTAAAATGCTTTATACACCCCTAGTTAGTCACCAGGCATTTTCTATAATATTTTATCCTGTTGAGAACATTTTCAAGCATGTAGTTTCAGAATATCAGTGATAGATTAGAGTATCGGAACCATCTCAAATGCCAGATTTTTTTATACTTCCTATATCTTTCAATTATAAATTAACTTTTTGCTTAATGACTAGAAGTTTAATTAATTTACTGAAAACAGGCACAACTAACCATTCCTTTAATTAAGAAAAATCATTAAAATCCACCATTATCCCTGAAACTGTCAAAAGTGTAAATGTTATAAAGTTATTCTATAAATGTTACCTTAATCAAGTTTAAGAAAAATGACATAGTATTAAAATCAAAAGGACAGAGAAGTAATTTCAGGATTTCTTTTATTTGATGGACACAGTATTTTAACTCTCATATTTCCCAAGGGATGTGCAGACTCAGTGCACCCGAGATTAATACTATTAAGTAATAGCAGACACTATTTACTAGTCACAAGTTTGGCTGGATTCTGGTTACTTTTTTTTTCAAGGGTTCTTTTACTTATACAGGAGTGGATGGGGGCGGGGAGGGAATTAAACTCACTTGCATATGTACACCAAGTAAAAATTAATCATGTTCACTTGGATGAACCTGACTTCACTTTTAATGAACACATTAAAATTGTCCGTGAACACAGGAGTACATTTCACATCCTTCAATTTTCATTAGTAACTCAGATATCATACTCCATAATTTGCCTCTTCCCTACCTGAGATACCTTTGTTTTCTTCTAACATGAAAAAAGTACTGGGGGAAAAAAAAAAGCCAACAAAAAAACCCACCACCAACCAATAAGGATTCCTGTTATGCAGATATATTAAAAACTTGAAGTTAGCTTTATTTCCCCTTCCATGAGGTCACTGTTTGCCAATTTATTGACATGTCAGAATAGGGTATAACATTGGTTCTACTGAAGTTGTAGTGTAAACATAACTACCTTAAGTTACAACAAAAACCTAAGACTTTAAAGTGGAAGCCTTTTCCAGGCCTATAAACACATTAATTTTGTCCACCTAACTACTATGAAAAAAATCCTGCTATCTTCCAGTTACTCTTGAGCTGCACAGCTCCTGCTCTATTAACAAGCAGCAGAAATGTCTTTCTCCTGAAGCCTGAAAGAGCTGAGATCTCACTAAAACTGGGGAAGGTCCAGCAGTGTAACTAGACTAGCAGATCCAGCAGAAGTAGCTAATAGCACTCTTTGGCACAGTGAGATCCCCAACACTCCAAGAACATGAGTGAACAAATGTCGTTTTAAGTCACTCTTGAGTCCAGGTCTGACATAAAGAGCTTGGAGGCGGTGTGAAAAATATCCTGGTTTAATAGTCTTGGCAATACTATTTTCGAAGGTAAAGAGACTTTTTTTCTTTTTTTTTTTTTTGCCCAACTTTCAAGTATTCAGAGAAACATTCCCAAAAGAAATACGTCAGAAGTGTGTCAAAAATTACGCTGGCTAAAAGCATCATGATGGAGTAATTTATTTTTGAGAAATAGACCTGAAATAACAGTAAGTGCCTATCACTTACAGAATGTGATACTTCATCTACTAAAATATAGTAGGAAAAGACAAAAAAAGTCTTCTTTTCCATAAAAATACCAGAACTGCTCACACTAGTCTGCTCAACTGATGTTGAAAATAGTCCAAAATTACCTAGAACATAGGGCAAAAGTGAGATTATAAAGTTAGATCTGGCTGCTTAATTGTATTTAATGTCAGTATAGTCAAGGGCTATCTGCAAAACATAAAAGAGAGTTCCTGTATTTCTGGATGATTAATGTAGCAGAGGAGAATCACTGCAGATGAACCCCCAGCTTTAGTCAGGCCTTTAGGAAATACTTTCAGCGGGAAGGAGCCTGAGTTTGTGCATTTATTTGACCAGTCTCTGATGAAGGAAAGCATTTCCAGTGTTGGGATTTGTAAGCAAAGCACAGAGGACAAAGAGGAGCTATTGTGCCAGTGTACGAGTCACTACACAGCCACATCTCTCTACATCTTCAGAGGATGCATGTACAGAAAACATACAGAAAAGGCAATAAGGATGACAAAAGGCAATCTTCGTGGATTGAACAACTACAGTGGAAAGAATGACAAGTATTCCTGGGAATCTTAAGCCTGGAAATTAGATCATGAGATATAATGGTGCTAGCAGTCAACTTAAGCCATGAACAGCAAGAAGTGGGACTGCAACTGTTGAGTCCATCCTTCCATATAAGAATTAAACTGCTAAATACCCAAGTTGAGACCCAAAGATGGAATTCTTCGCACACTGGAGAGCTCAGCTGGCCCCTGGCTAGCTAACCAGTATTATTGCATTTTGCATAATTTAAAAAAGTAGCTGAAGACATTCCTGGAAGAACAATACATAAAAAGATAGGAATTTAAATTCTCGAGCTGTAAATGACTAGAGATTGTGAGAAAATTCTGAAAAGACATTTTCAAATCTGCTCTTATCACAGAATACTAGAAACAGGACAATGTGGCATAGATCACTTTGTGGCCTGACCTAGTATCCTGTGCCCTTATAACAATCCTATAACAACATTCTTAAATGAAATGCACTTAAAATAATTATGAGTTAATTTATTACTGAGAGTTATTATTGCATAAATATCAGCAATCTGAAATTGTGAAAAACCTAAGCATGAAAGGAGGCATTGAAAAACTCTTAAGCTTAAGATTAACCAAGTTCTTTGACACAGTGAGACTGCAATAAACAGATTTTTTTTCCAGCAACAATCCTTATTATCTAGTGCAATCTGAAGTGCTAGCTCAGAGAGCAACAGAAGTACCTTTTTTTTTTTATGTTTCAATAAAATACAAACTTTTAGAAAGTGTAAAGCAAACCAACTATGCAGATGGGTAAAATGAACAATATAAACTCAGGAATTGAGTCAACCTTATTTTTTCTGCTCCCTGTAAAGCATTATGCAATGCTATAAATTTAAATCCATTTGGAGTTCCTTTCCTTTGCCAAAAGATCTGTATCTGCATGAGTTCCATAGGTTGCCATGCTATTTTGTTGGATTAATGACAAAAAAACCTCCATGCATGTATAATCAGGGTAATGTGGTAGCACATTTCAGCTTCTACAGGTCATTTATAATTTATGCAATTTGTTCCCTCTTTTTTAATGGCAACATTTTTCATTCAAAGTTGTGCTTCCCTCAGCTGCAAAATGGAGAGTCATTCATTTAATGTATGCAGATGGAAAACAGAAAGAAGGTCAGACAAATTGCAGCCCTGTATTTTGCTAGAAAAGCCCAATTCTACACCCTTTCTGAAGAAAATACTCAAGTATACTTCAAAATATTGTTTATAACTACTGCATTGAAATAACTTGTATAAGAAAAGGCACTGTTTTTCAACTGTCCAGTGTCCACTGTGCTTATTCAGCAGCAATTTTGGTCTGAGAAAAGCTGAACTAGAAAAGCTACATGCAAGGTAAAAACCAGCAAGTGCCTAAACAAAGGAACATTCCAAATCTCAAAACTGTGTTTATTTCACAATTATTAAACATACTTTGAGGAAAAGTATTATATTTTAGGAAAAGTATAATATTTTAAAGACCCTCTAACTAAGGAGCAGTAAGACTTGAAAAAGATCCAATTACTTTATGAATGGTCAAAGATTTTTCTGCTTTAATTTTTAAGGCTAGTTCAACATTATTGAAAATACACTAAATATTAAATTACTTGGTTCAATTTTTATATTTGCATCTATATAAAACACTTAAACTGATTTTATGCACAATCTGTGCATCATTAAAGGAGATCAATCACAGATTTTTATTTTTTTTCTCCCTAAGTTTTAAGGGCTATATCAGAGCTGTCTCCTGGTAACAAAATTACCTGGATACACTCTTGTTCCATTAACACATGAACAATGTGAAGGAAGAGATATTGTTCCCCTAAACCATTTTTTGAAAAGCTTGGTTTAAAATTTGAACTGGAACCCAAATACTTCCATTTCACTAAAAACTCCTCCAGTTCCAGATTTATCCATGAATATAAGCAAAAGACTTTCTTGCCCCCTAAATAGAGCGGAGTTTTCCCATATTGAATAGCCAATTGTAAGTCTTCCTGTTTGACTTCTTATTCAGTGGAATGCACTGGAAGATTTACAGGGCAAATCTCTGTCCTCATTTAGAGCCAAGTTCCTCAGTCACCTTGCAGAGAGTATTGTTACTAATATAGTTTTGTTATCTATTTGCAGTGGATCAGCTTAGAAATCCAGTGGTTTGATGACGGTTAATGACCTTCTGAGAGAAAGGCATACACATGCCTTCAGTGGAAAAGTTCCTCACTTTTTTTAGTATATCACATTCCGTTCCAGGGATATAAAGAAACAAAGGTAAAAAAAAATAAAAATAATGAAAGAAATGCCTTTATTTGAAAAGGGAAGTTTCTGCACTCTATTTTTAGAACAGACTGTATTCTTAAATTTAGGAAGTTTGAGAAAGCAGTATCTACTAAGTCTATGCTGTAAAAGTTAAGCAGTAAAGTGAGCTAAAAATACAATGGAATTAACATTTATTAATATAGTCCTATTGAGCACTTATCAGCAAAACTGCTTCTGTCAAAATCTTGAATACCACCCTTTCAAATTTCCCTTGTTGCATTTAATAGTCAAGAGCTGGGACTTTTTTGGATAATAGCACTTGAATGGTGCTGAATCCAATAATTAAGAAACTACATTTAAAGCTCAAAACTAAATTTCTGGGTTTAATAGAACCCTGCTAATCTAGAACTCAACAATATTTTGATTGTGAGAAAACACCTTTTACAAGTTCCTCACCACACCTTTAAAACTACTTTATTTCCTGAAAAAAAGTGACTTCAACTCAATTTGCTAAGTCGTTCAGAAGAACAACAACAGAAGAAAAATATTAACAGAATGCAAGAATTTCTAGGATGGATTCACTCAATAGGCACAAGGATTCTGGAGGGCTATTTACAAAAAGGCCAACAAGACCCTGTAACACTGTGGCTTGCTACTCAAAAAAAAAAAAAAAGTAAATATATGGGAAGTGAATCAAATCTTGTTTGTTTACTTCAAAGCAACAGCTTAGAACAAAATTGACCATGTCTCAGGTGAGTAGTGGTAGTAACCATCATCATCTGTGGTGTTCAGTCATATAACACTATGGCGTAATTATGAGTTCCTAAGTAGTCCTCCTGTTGTATTTTATGAAAAAGCTTCATATTCAAATGAGTTTGACCACTAGACACTGTGTGTCTCTCTTTTTCTCACTTTTCACATACTCATTTTCCAAAGTGTATGTAACTTAGAATCTCTGGGACCTTAAGAACACACCTCAGCAAGCACCCCTCCTTTTAATATTTAAAGATATTTCCAAGGGATATTGTAATGTACAGAATTTTGTGGTCTGTTGTTTTGTTAAAAATTCCTTGACATTGTGCTACTTTCAAAGTAGAGCAGAAGCATTTCCTTCAGATGGATTGAAGTCTGGCTATCTATGATCTCTTATTCACGAATGGGGAAAGATACTGCGTTTTGCTATTACCTTACTACTACATACTTGTAGAATGTGGTATGAAACAAGGGTTTTTTTTCCTTTTAAAATAGGTGCAACTGTGAGACATAAAATAGGTCTTTAAGAGAAGAGAAGGCCTGTATCTGAAGGGATCCTGGCCTTCCAGTTCTCCAAATTCAAAGGATCAGCAGAGTCATTAACATTGCTATCAGGCAGCAAGCAGATAACGGATTCTGTGAAAAAGCTCATCTCTTGCAGAGTATAATGTGTGTTCTGGACTGGAAGATAAAAAATGTGCAGCAGACTGATGGAGTGAGTGTCAGAATTCATTTGCTTCTCCCTAAGTGGAACTGTTGAACTATCAGAAGGAATAATTCTGAAGTCAAGCCTCTAATGGACCCTGTACTAGGAACACTGTGCCAGAGAAATCTGGAAATCTGTAAAAACTGAGCTCTCAGCTTCTTTCTCGTCAGAAAGGGAAAGTAGATTGAAAGGAACTAACACAGGAACAGGCAGATGTGGATGTCAGTGGCGGCAAAGAGGGAAGCTGGGAACTCTTCCTCCTGCATTAGCCTGTGAGTTACTGAAATTTCAAAATATCTTTGATTCAGCAAATAACTGATAACATGCAAAGAAACGACGAAGATTGATCTGATATGATGGACGGATGTTTAGAACTTCTGAGATCAATGGTCGATTAAATATTCATGATATTTGTAGATGGCATTGAGCATCTTAACAGTAAGATCAATTCATTAGCTATATTAATAAGGCTACACAATTGTTAACAGGGTAAATGCCTTTTGAGACAACATTACAGCAGCAAAACATTTAAGTTAACCCTTTATAGCAGCAGTTAAAGGACTACGGATTTTTCTTTTAAGGACTCCCATTTTACTTGTTAATTCCTGCGATTTAGTTTTACATCTAACAGTATGTTATTTTTAAAGTGAATTATGACTAGACCTTTAAATTGCAAAGTAACCTCCATTTGTCCATGCACAATATTTTCTAAATATTTAACAATCTCTTTTGTAAATCATGGTTTTTTTACCATATATCATTAGGCCTCTCATCTACGTTTTCACTTACAAAATATACTAATACTTAGCTCCTTTTTGAGAATCTTTGCATGATTCTTGTTTTCTTACTCATTTTGTCGCTTAAGAGGGTGAACATGGGCATCAAACACATTGTTTGAGCTCACTGTGGATCAAATTATATGCCCTAGGTATACAGGAAACTTAGGTCACCTCAGTGGCAGATGTTACAAGAGGCCTTTAGGACAACTGTAGAACAGCATAAAACATCTAGAAAGAAAGAGTCTGGCAAAGGGGCTGCAAGAAAGGCCGCATGGGAAATGTCTGCACAAGGATTATCCCAGTAAGTGCCACTATTTCTCACTGTCCCTCAGAGAAGTAAGGCAAAATGGTCACATTGGAAAAATAAAGATATTTCTCTCTCAGTGCATCCTGAGATATTTTTTTTTCCTCCAAGTCATCTAATTTTTGACAGAATTATTCCAGTGCTCTTCAAAGTCAGACTCACCAGCTTTTGTGGGTTTTGTATTTCTGCTGTGCTAATAAACACTGACGTGTACCACAGGAATTAGTCTTAAGACCAAGTCAAGTAACTGAGAAGTCCAAATGTACACTTCAAAGAAGGACAGAGTTGATGAGCCAATAGAGGGCTGAGTGCTCACAGAATCCTCTCTAAGGACTAGATTTCAAGAGTTTCCATTGTTATCAGAGGGCTGTTTCAAAACAAAATCCCATCCAATTGTAACATGATTTTGAGACTTTTGTCCCTCATTTCCAGTCAGCCCATGACAAGTAACAGTATTATGAAGTCAACCATTCGCTGTATTCTTATCTAGAAAACAATATAGTTAAATGAGTTTCTGTGGCTTGAGTTTATACATAAGGTAGAGGAGTGAAGTTATTTGATTACTAGCATTAGCCAAGTGGTAAACCCTTGTAATGGTAATTCATTGCTATATCTATACCATTGCTATTCTGATTCTCTGTCTTTCTGGGTCTGCACACACATTAAAAAACAGGCAAAACTATGTTTTTGTTTTGGTTTTGTTTTTTTTTTCTTTTTTTTAAACATTTATAATGTTCCTGACATTCACACTCTGGTCTAATTCAAATGGAAATTTGAATGTAGATTGTTAAACTGTAGAGTTAAACTTAATATAACAAAAGTCACTTGGTTCTAATTACTGAAGTGCAAAAGTCTCATGAGGCCAGGGCAATGAATCAGAGTTCCTTCCACATCCGTAGTTTTTTCTTTAGTTGCCATTTTTATGGGAAAAGAAAAAGGAGGAAGAAGATGCTCAGCAGTTCAATAATATAATTAAATTACTAATGTATTTTAGCTTTAGTAAGTAACCATAATTCTAATCTTTAATATACTACAGACAACTATTACTTTATCTTTTAATAAAGCCGAAGAAAAAATAAAACTATGAAAGATTTTTCTATTTTAAAAATATAATAGCTACTTTGGAAGTATAAGTGCTTTAGAACATAACATTAGAAAAGCACAGGTAAAGCATAAAATAATGAAAAGAATTCTACTTTATTTCTTTTTAACTATGGAACTCCAATCAAAATTTGTCTGTAAGCATTGTTATATGAAACTGTAGACTTTTCCCCCTACTTTACCTAAAAGATTTCAGGGTATTTTTGGAGGGGTTGTTGTTGGGGTTTTTGTTTGGTTTTGTAGGGGCTGGTGTTTGGTTGGTTGCTGTGGATTTTGTTTGCTTTGAAAGACTTAAAAATTGGTTGGGATTTTGCATATTCGTTGCTTGCTGCGGACTTATTTGTTCAGCACTGATCTTCAGAAAATGCCTGATACTTTTTTAATACAACCCCTTAGGGACCAATTTCTAAGCATTAAAATCTATCTCACTGAAAATGCTATCACATTATCCAGTGATTAAAGTTATGTGACATCGCAGTGTTACACAGCTGGTCAAAAAAGTCATTAATAAGAGTGCTCTCACAGGTATAATAAGTGTTTCAACAGGAAAGATTTCAAAAGTTTAGTTCTTATTCACTATCAGGTTCAAAGAATGAAAAATATACACATCATCATTTCTTGCATCTGTTGCCACTTTGCCAAGGAGGAATTATGATGGATAGGTCTAAGTTCTTGTGTTGTCATGTTTTTGTCACTTATCTTGCCAAGTATTATAAGTTTAGATAAGGAATATTTGTTTTATCTTCAGAAAATATGTATTTAGTAACTCAGAGGACTAAGCTAGACATTTTATTCTCTCAGGAAATTAGTGAGAATTGTAACTGACTTTGTTTTGTTTAGTCAGATTTCTTTTGTCATTGTTTTATTAACTAATTATGTTTAAATCAAGGGACCATTTGTGCAAATAACACAGAGTTGGGGTTTCTTTAAGTAATTTTAAACACATCTTAACCTAAATTTATTTAAATATTTACTATTCATACTACAGGCTAGCAGTTATTTACTAGTAGCATTGTTTTACTATTTTTCTTGCTTTGTAGTTTGTTCTTGTCCTTCTCCTGTCTTCCCATCAAAATGTCACGATTTCAAATCAATACTTTTTGGAGTCAGTCTACCATAGCATCTCAGCAAATGGCAGGTTAGCACATCACAGCAGCTTTTGGGACAGGCTTCCTGGGCTTCAGCACTGGCTCAGGAGAAGACAATGCTGATTCAGCTCTGGGGTGTCACTGACTAATGCCCTGGGAGGGCCCCAGCCAAAAATCAGGGTCTACAACTTGTGAAGTTCTTCTCTAAAACCAGTTTTGCTATCAAAGAGACTTGCTTTTAAATAAGTAAACTTGATATGGAGAAAAACTAACTATTCAATTAGCTTGTAGTCTGTATGGAGCCAACGTGATTTTTTGATCTACCATCGTGATCAGGACTTTTTAACAGATCATGGAATTTGACATGTCTCCAATAAAGTTGGAAAAGGTTCATTATTTCCAAGATCTGTATCTTCGGAACAAGTCTCAAATTCTACTTGAGCAGTTATGCCCTCATAGCACTTGCCTTTCTCCCACACCCTGAATTGCCAAAGGCAAATCTATTCCTATTGACAGATCTATCGACATACACTGCTTGCAAGAGAAGAGTGCTGCCAACTGCCTGATTCGATGCAACATGCTCACCTTGCATTATTTTCCACTAAAGAACATGAAATCATCAGGCACCCTGCATCACATCTTGATTGACTTAGACAAAATTTGACACCAATATTTTTATGTTTAAAAAAGAAAAGAACGTAATTATTTTACCAGGACTCAAGCAAAGAGGACACAATTCTCACCTACATTTGGGGATGACATTATATTCTTTACCTGGCAGTGCTAGACCTCTTCCTATCTATGTACTTACAGCATGGCTTACATTTAAACATAAAATGGTCTCAGTGGCTTTCAGGGGTGTAGTCACAATGTCTGAAATGAAATACCTGCTCATGTCTTTGCAAAAGTTTATATTATCATCATCCACCAGCTTTTGAGATAATCAGAGTCACTAACAATGAAATTGTGACTAGCTGTATGTGCATAACAATACATAATATTCCTGGAGGATCCAGGATTTACTCTTCCATTACTTGTAAAAACAGGAGAGCACTTCTTCCTTCCACTTTTTGAGAATGCTCATATCTCTAGTATTTATAAGGGATTTCATCAAACTGTTTTTCTAAAAATGTGACTCACTTGTTAAGCACTGCATTTCAGAATCACTTCCACTTTCAAATACAGACCTGGAGAAATTTACCTGTGCATTTAGATAATCTTTGAATTCGTCTAGCTCTTAAGTGTACCACGAAAGTTTAGAAATATATGTTAATTTTAAACTAATCTTTAAATGCTTTATAATAAGTTATAGGCAAAAATTACTATTTAAAATTATATTTTAAAGAATTTCTTGTAATTGATGTATCTTTTACCCTTATAAATCTTCCAATGTTATTCCTATTATCCTTAGTCTTTGACTCATTATATGAAACTTGAGTATGCTTTCCATTTCCTTAACTAGAGAAGTACTAAAACTTGAAAGGACACAAAGTTAATATCTATTTCTCATTATTTTACCGTGTAGTTATCACAAAATGTTTTATCAAGTTAATTAAATATAAGGAAGTAGAAATGCAAATAATTATTTAGTTTCCTAAAGACAGAGGGGAAAAAAAATCTGAACAGGCTTGTTATACTAACAGAAAGCTGATCAGATGATATCAAAATTATGCTTGTCTTCCTAAATTCTACTTTAAGAATGAATCGTAAGTCCAGTAGGGGGAAAAAAAAAAATCTCATATTAATTGACCTATATTATATTTTTATAGTTGGAGCCCCAACCCACTACTTCCCCTAGCATGAAGGCAATTTATTTAAGGCAATTCATTATCTTAACCATCTAAACCAAATCCCTATTTTATTAAAAAAGAAAAAAAAAAAAAAAGGCAAAACATTAGTCAAGGATTAGTAAGAACACTACACTGTAGAGGCAATACATTTGATTACCTATATATTTGGAATTATTCCAGCAAAGTTTAGTCCTGGTACTACAAATGTTAAAAATGGGTGAACATGTATTTCACTGAAACCACTCACACTAATTAACAAAGACATTTCTATGTTTACATTGTTTTGATTCCACATCCCAATATGCAATTTTCTCTGTGTCAGCCACCTTACTTAGTTTCTGTTTCTGAGGAACAGGAGAAATATAAATGCCCCCTTCCCCCCACAATGCCCAATCCAATTTTGGATTGGTAGTGCGAGGGATTTACCCCAATACGTAACAAATAGGAAAATGTCTAATGTAAAGGCACCTTCCTTTCTGTCAATTTAACATGTGACTTAAGGGGAACAGAATGACTATTAAATATTTAAAAAAAAATAAAAATCACCAATATACTTTAAGACAGGCATACTGTGAAGCTGTCAGAAGAATTATGTTAATTACAGACCATTTCTAATATTTAGAGCAGAGATTTCTTGTACATACTTCTTATACACACACTTTTCTCTGTAACATCAAAGGGTAATCACAGCGCTAAACTGTAAAAAAATATTTTAAATGAGTAAAATTGGGATATGGTGTGAAATTAACTGTATTTCTATTAACACGAGTGAAGCACAGTGGTTGTTTAGGGCACTTAACTGGCCTCAGGGTTGCTCTCAGTTTCTTCCAACTTCCTCTTCTCATTTCCCTGTCACTGTATTGCAGAACTGTGGCCTTGAGTCGTGCGAAATACACTTCAGTTTGAACGCACAGTGACAACATTGTGCTGAGGACTGCATTTAGCCCCATTCCTTCAAGTTTTTAGCTAGGATTAGTTTCACTACCATCCCTAATAAATCCCCTAAATACCTAAAAATCAAATCAATACCTATTTCTGGCTCGCTTTTTCTGCAATTATCAGCAAGTGCTGAAGCAAAGCACAGAAAATACTAATTGAGGAAAAAAAGAAAAGGAGGAAAGAATGCAAATAAATGCTTAAATTCCTGGAAAGAGTAAAAGCAAGCACAGAACAGCAAGGCCAGCAGGCACAGAGGTCATGCTGCTCATGCCTCCTGTGCCAAAGGAGACTGGAATCCAGCTGCCTGCCAGGGCAGCCTGCCCAGCCAGCTCCATGTCCCACCAGGGGTGCTCCCCCCTCATCCCAGATCCACTGAGGGGGAGCAGCAAGAACAGCCAGTGACTGACATCACAAATACTCAGCCGGTTCAAGGAGTTCTGTGCTTGGCATTCTGTGTAATGGCAGCTGTTGTAAGAGCTAAATACAATATCTATTGTGTATTATACTTTTTTACTCAAGGAACAATCATCCCTAAAACATCTGTTAGTCACTTACTAACACACACCCCATTGTGCTCATTAGTACAATAAAAATAGTGTCAAAAACTAAGCAATCTGCATAAATACATGTTTGGCTCAATCACTAAAAAAAAAAAAAAAACCAAAATAAAAAAAACAGACTAAAAACCATCTTTCCCATCTGTCAGCAGATGAAGAGCATGTATGAAATTCATTTGAAGCTACCCTAACATGGTAGAACCCAGCCTGCAGAAGGGAGGAGAGCTTTTCCAGCACAGTATAATACATCCTTGAGCACTGAGGGTCAGCAGGGAGGCACTGTGTCAGTAGAGATGCCCTGATTTCTGCCAACGGGAGATCTGACTCAGCAGGTACAGAATTAGCCAGCCCACTCCCTGTCGCTGGTCATCTAGGACAAAAATTCTTGGTTCATATCAATGACTCTTTTGCTTAGCATGACTCCCCATGTCCTTTAAAAATAGATTTTGCTTTGATTCTGCTATGGAAAATTTCCTTTGACCTATGAAAAAGTGCATTGGCCTTTCCATCTAAGCCGTCTTGTTCTTAATAGGAAACATCAGCTGCATCACTCGACAACTGAAAAGCATTTGCTCCTGTGTACATAATCCCATTGTTCAGTTGACTAGAGGGGTAATAGATTTTTTTGTTTCCTTTCCCCAGTATCTAACTATTATGGTAGCTCACAAGAAAACAACTCATTTGGAAAAGAAGTAGAGCATAATAATTCCCAGACCCTCTGTTTTCCTTTAGCTCTGTCTTTTCACTACAGACCAATATCTACAATATTAAATTCACATTTATCCCACTTCTTCAAGCAAAAGAAAACAAGCAAGCATATTCCTGGAAACTACATCAACAGTAAAGAAACCCATATGCAAACTATGGAATCTGTACAATTGCACACGGAATTTTCTAAGGACCTCCTTGGCAGTCTTTTCCAGTTCCTTGACTCTAATGAATTTCTCCTCATCAACAGGCTAAAGGAGCCTTTTGAGTGGGGATGAACATTTTGGCCTTAACAAACATGCCAGATTGTATTTCTCTCCTACTCATGATTTTGGAACTGTCCCCTCAGAACTGAGCTAAGATCACAGCGTGACTGTGCCAGCACATTACAGCACACCTTTGTTTTGGGATAAAGGGGGAAGGACAGAGCTTCATCTTCCTCAGTGCCAAGATCACAGGCCTGCTTTTGGTTTTTTGGAAACTAATCCTTCAAACTGCACCTGCAAACTGCTCTTGGTATCCGAGTGTGCTCAGCTGAGGGCTGCAAGGCTCCAGGGTCAGGCACCAAACACATCCACACCCTTCAGCAAACCAGTAAATACGCTTCATGAACTAATGAATTAATTCAAGTCTAGTCAGAATGTAAAAGTCTAGAAAGGAGTGTTAATTGTAGATTTAAGTCTACAAACGTTCAGTAACTCATTGGATAATAGTAATAAGGTAACACTTAATATTCCTTTACTATTAGCTATGCACATTCAAACACAAGGTAAAAAAAGTTTTTGTATGTGAACACATATATTGTAAACAACTTCTCCCTGTTCCAGGCTTATTAGTACCTTAGCTAACCAGCTATTATTCTTCACACAGTAGGCTGATAAATGTGCACATTGAGGCTGCCACCAGCCAGAGCTGCAACTCCATTCACAGCTGAGACGCACCTCAATAAACTCAACAGCATCCCATCCTTACAGGCTGGAAACTTAGATTAGAGAGAAGCAATCCTCACTGTATGGCTCTGCCTCATGTATTTATGGATAAATAACATCCTTGTCAGTACTCTGCTTCACTCTGCTCTTAAGGGAAAATACAGATGGTCACAGAAGGTAGAAAGCAATGTCACCCTGTACTCTGGAAACACTTCTACAAGGAGAGTGAAGGTTTTGTTCAATTACTCCCTCCTCTCAGTCATTCCGAGCACATCAACATGGAAAGAGGGGGGCAGAGATTTTGTAACCTGCAGATCCTTTTCTCTTGCTTATTGTCACAAGGTGCAGAGCCTGTAGAGGAGAGAGTAAATCAGGAGGCTATTATACACTAAGTTTTGAAACTTGCACATAGATGCACCTGCTTGCTAGTTAATAAATGAACGAAGAAGACCATGTTGTTAATTGGACCAGCATATATTAATTTAAATTATTTATCTGTTCACTGAATGCTACCACATATACTGATATATATATATATAGCATAAAAATAGGGTACTCACAATGAGATCTCACTAGAGCAGGGGCTTCCTGAATCTTTGATGAGAGTGTAGAAAGAAAATTGTATGCATGTGAGAATACCCTAAACTTGCTGCATTATTTACCCATACTTTTTGTCAACGCAAAACTGGCTGAAAAATGAGACTGGAAAACAGGACAGACATTAAATTTCACAGTCAGTGATATGCTACTATATAATCAAATTACATTAGACATAATCCACCTTATTTTACCAAACATTTTTGGTTTTTTAGAATGTGAGAAATTTTTACAATTGCTCACTGAAGCAACAAATTACAATTTGAATTAGACTTCAATTTATGCAGAAGAAGTGCAGTCCTGTGTTTTTGTGTTCTAACAAGGCAGCAGTGTACTGAGCCACCCAAAAAATCTGGAAGAATCACTTAATAGCAAATACTCTCCCACACCATCCTCTTTCACCAATTGCAATGCATTTAGGTCACATTTTTGTGGTGTATGTTCTCAACAAGAGATACAAGTTCAGACTAAACCATGTTCCTTTAAATCTTTCTGCTGTCATCTCTCCTTGGATCCTATAATGGCAAAGGTCCATAACTAATTGTATGTAGGTGTATTTCTAGTAAATTACTTGACACTCCTCCCCCCAAATTATTCTCTACTCACACATCTTTCAAAGCACTAATTCCCTTTGTATCAAAGCAAACTTAAAGTTATACCTGTTCAGCATTTAAACTTTAAAAAGTGCAATGTGAACACCTGTTTTAGTTGATAGCCATCTGTTTTCTCGAGAAATCAAAACCTTAATGACACGGAATTAACAGATGGAAAGTGAGGCCTAGGCTGAGCAGGTTACTGCATGCGTCAAGATAACATAAAATGTGATATTTTTAATGAATTATTCCCATCCTCCATTATTCTGTTCTCATCTATCTTGACTCATAACCCATCATTGTTCATTTGCTCTTTAAGCGACTTTCTATTCCAAGGCAATTCAAGAACTTTTAGGATTTGACCCACACCAAAATGATACTTAACTATTGAGAGTGCTGCCTCAAATAGGCAACTGCAGCAAATTCCCTGCATTCTAAAACTAATTACAAGAAGATTTTAGCAGGAGCTCAAAATTGGGTGTGGATGTGTATGTGTAGAAGAAGAAGAAAAAAAAAGCTAAATAGGCTAATAAATCAGTGGGTTGCAGCCGTATTTCCAAAAGAAATATCGTCAAATCTGCCAACGTCGTAAGAAAAACTACAAGCAGACATTTTTACTGTAATTAAAGTGGCTTCGGTGTTTTCTTCTGTATTTGTCTCTCCCTCCATTACACAAAGTCCTCAGCTCTGTAAGAGTTTTAATCGCCAGGATGGGAGCTGTGAGTGCTGGGCACACAAGGAGGTCAGGACTGAGATGACAGAGGAGCCTTTACATGGCTCAGGTCAGTGACAGGAGGGGTATGGCCAGTCCCACCAGCCCCACCAGGGACCTTTTACTCACTGGGACCGTGTCCTCCCATTTGTGCAGCTGAAGCCCAACCAACCAGTTCCATTTTTCCTAGTCCTACAGAGCAAATTAAAGCTCCTTCAGAAAAGTTCCCTTTAGAAAGGAGTTTGGGGGAAGTCTTGATTTGCCTTTTCTGAATGCTGAGGTAAATGCTACATAAATTGGAGCAGCTGACAGGATAGGTAAGAAATCAAGGTAAACTTGAATACTCTCGTAAAATTGTGTTCACAATAGTTTTCAGAGCAGTGAAAAAGACTCTACAGAGACAACTTAAAATTTTAAAGTTTTAGATACTTTTTAAATTCTTTCCTATCAGTTGAATGGAAATACAACTTACTCTGTGAAGCTAGGTCAACTAAAAAGTCACGTTTTTAGTTTGTTAAACTGAACCAAAGTATTTTATTTCCAAAGTATTGTGAACTTCACATTGCTTCTATTCCAGGACTGAATTAGCATTTGGGTACTTCACTGCCTACTGTTATCCTCCAGGCTCCTGAATCCAGTTATGTCTCTAAGTTCTGTGTAACATCAAAAATAGCAGTTAACAACTCAGAAAACTGGAAAAAAGAATAGGAACATGCTGCATCTAAAGAGCACTTTCAAAATACACTTTAATCAAATTGATTTTTTTCAATTAGAAAAAAACTTCAGTAAAATGACCTTCCTTACCCTACCAGTGTTTTCACTTAAATAAAAAAAAAAAAAAAAAATTGCTAATTAGGGCATTCTAAAATAATTTGCAGTTTTTCTGTGACAAAAATATTTCTAAATTATCCATTTGGTTTTCATTAATTTACATGCCTACTGAATTTCACTATGTCCTAATCTGTTGGGCTTGTGGTCTACATTTAGCCATTAACACCATTTAACAGTTGTTAAATGGTATAATCGGCCTGTTGTTATCTTGATGTAGACTCAATTCCAATGTTAATTGCTCTCAATGTGCTGCTCGTAAAATCATCCCATGCCCGTATTCTGCATGCTCTGCTTGGAGGAAATGTAAAGTGAAATGGACTGTATTGTACCTCAGTAGAAAAATTCAGTTTAATGAAAGAGCCATATACTTAGCAGAGTTATGAACTGAATATTGACGTGGTCCCCTTTGGAAACATGAAAAGAATTACAAGGCAGATTTGGGGTGACTGTTCAGAGCAGGAGCTCGGTTTGAAGCCAGCAATGAAATTGTCCATCTGCTTTTCAATGACCTGTAAGAAGGTGAGCACACACTCAATTCCTACATTTCAAGAAGTGAAATGTTTGAACAAGAAAAATTGCTCATCTTGCCTTTTTATTTCCTTCCCTTCCCCCCCCACCCTCCATTACTTGAAACTCTGTAAACATTCATAAGTTCATGCATTTACTGTTGGATACAATGGTGGTGAGGTCTCCAGAAGGGTCAGTGCCTGCTGCTGAAGTCCAACACTTCCTCTACCACGGTGAGACGGAGCTGCACTAATGCAGCCGCAAAACTACTGAAAGCAAGAGCAAAGCTACCACGTGAAAAGAAAATATTTCTTTTTTTACACGACATAGTTGAATATTTTATCCTGTCCTCTGAGTTTGGACTAGAATTTGAGAATTATGGTACTCCATTAAAGTCCTGTTTGTGTGTGTGTGTCGTGTCCCCCTCCACACC
>VWZG01011049.1:57285-76188 GCA_013396735.1 Grallaria varia | reverse complement strand
TTTTTTTTTTTTTTAAAAACCAACTTTCTCATCCTTCACAGTCTTGGGGGAAATTACTGCTGCCAACACACTTCCCACTTCTGCCATCAGGCAGTTTTAATGCAGTAGGATAGAAAAGATGCAGTAAATGCCTATAAGACCCAAAGACATGCTGGCTGCCTCTCGAGACACAGATCTTCCAACCCAGTTACCCTCGTCCTGGCCCCCTCCACTGCACGTTGTGTTGTTCCCTCTACAAGTCAATACTGGCTACTAAAGGCAACCTAATTCTATAGAATCGTGCTCCTAAATAACTAGACTACAAGTGGGGATTTAAAGTGAACAATCACAATACCAATTTTTACAGCAAATGACCTTTTAGAGTTTCAGAGAGATTAATAACTTTACATTTGTGTATGTAGCTATAATGTTTATAGTAATTTAATATTTAGAAATTTAAGCCTGCAGTGCTCACATCTGTGCAAATCCTGTTGGTTTTCTGGTCCTTACATAGAAATCTGATGGAACGACATCAGAAATAACTATCTAAAAACACCTTCTTTGATGATATAAAGACTTTGGGAATTTTCCTTTTTTAAAAAGACAAAAGCCATAGCAATGTTGATTGTACACGAAATTCCTATACCAAGAAATATACCAATGTACATATTTTTCAAAATTAATTTAAAAATAGAAAAGCTTCCACTACCTCCTAGAATACTTTTGCCAACTTAAGAACATATGCACAATCAAGAATGAAAAACAGAAAAAGAAACTTATTTCCATATGCCAAGTACTCCAATAATTTTCAATTACAATTAAAAAAAGAAGATAACGATTCCTGCTTTCCCCACCCATACATTCCTGGCCGTGCTTTTACTTTCTCTGATAAATAGATCATTCAAGCTTTAAGGATGAGGTCCTGAACTCCCTATTATAATAAAAAACTGGCAAGACTTTCATTTAGTAAAGAGTCCTGCAAAAAAATAACAACCAACCAGTAAGCTGTTCTTTAAATTTATTAGATAAAATCTAAATGAAAACTACTCCTCTTGGTTATTTATAAACTATTCCCAGCTCAGTATTTCTCCATAACTTGAAACAAACAAATTTCTGTACTAGGACAAGAAACATCAGGCCACAGAGAAAGATGATGCAATAAAAGTTTAATTTATTTGAAGTTTATGTTACTTGAGGAAGAATAAAAATATATTTGAGTAGCCTCACTAAAAGCCATCATCTGAAGCAATAACGAGAAGGAATTCAGTCAGAAGCAGAGCAGAAGAACACACTATTGTCAGACTTGTAGGAGAGCATTTTCCTCTGTTCCACTGGAATTCAAATAAATACAAAATTAGGAATTTTGCAACCACTCTAAAAGTTTGGTGTTTTTTTTTTTCAAATACATTGAGGGGCATTAATACACCCAAATCCTAACACTGTCACTGTTTATCACTAAAAATAGTGTTGAGAATGAGCACATTATTACCCAGTATTTCCTCTCCTCATAGAGCACAACCCTTATAACTATCAATTCAACTCCAAGTCCAGTACTATAATTGTAGCAACTTGCTATAAAAAGATGTAGAAGGGAACAGTAAAAAAGATATCAGCCTGGAATTTCTCATTGGTTCTATTTTTCCAGTGCAAAAGCAAGTTTTAAATTAAATTAATAATCTGTTCAAAACATCTGGACATCTGTATTTCAGATGATACACTTAAAATGGTAAAAAACACAGAGAAAATTATTTTCAAAAGTGGTTTGAGGACAAAAATCCAACTTTTTAGGTATCCTTCTCTATTGAGAACGATACTCCAGCATTTGTAAATAAGCGCATTTATATATTTGCCATACCATTTTATATTCAATTTCTAAAAAAACAAACCAACCAAACCCCACCAAAAAACCAAAACAAAATCACTTTTGTCTATCAAAGGCAGACTATAAATGATCCTACAGTAGAATCCATTCAGGTCTTTCGCCCCATATCGACAAGATTCAAGAAACAGAAGGAATGCTGGGCTGCTGCCACCCATAACTTTCAGTAACATCTATGTGCTATTAAAATTATGATACTCAGGAAATATCTTCTAAATAGCTACATTATTAGACCAATAAAAAGGAGTTATCATAAATGTCTAACCCCATATTAAACACATATCACTCAAAGTATTGACATACTGATTTTAAATAATTTACAGCTCTAGATAGTTGCAAAACTTGATTCCAAGTTGCCAATAATATCCAAGTAATACATTTTAAAGTTCTTGTATAACCAAACTACTTACTGTTTTAGCTCCAATTTCAGTCATTAAAGTAACTAGAAAAATCCACACATCTTTTTTACTGCTCCATATTGCAGAAAAGAGACTTCTTTACTTTACAAACTGGCATGTCAATATTTATTTAAAGAAGTTTACGGTTGTCAAGAGAGTCCTCTAAAGGGTGCCCAGAACTCAGAAATTGGAAACCTTATTTCATAGTGAATCTCTTGTTAGTCATATCCTGGATTCCTGCAGAAATTCCAGTTTCATTAGGAGTCCAGCAATGAGACGGGATGCTGCAGTGAGACAATGGTCTCTTACAGAAACGCTGAAGGGAAGCAGAAGCAGCATATGAAAGAGAAAAATATTTCTAATTACCCTTTGACAGAATTTTCACTAATGATTTGCTGTCCATTATCTAAAAGCAAATACACAAGAATGCCACCTAACTATATGACAATAACATCTCCAGTTTTATATATCATCAAAAACGGAGGAAAGCATAGAGAACACAAATATTTATGGTCATATGGATTTCCTAGTAACATCAGTGTATTTAGCAAAGCAACAACTAGGTTGTTGATACAGGCATGATTTTCGGGGTCTAAAAGAATATTACATGGTTTTAAACAACTGACTTTTAACCGACGAGGCAAAATCCTCATTCTCACTAACAAGAAGAATCACTTACTTTTCTATTTGTGCATAAGGATATTTCTTTAAGATCCCATCTGCAGACCTGTCCACTCATCCTGGGGTAAGGCTGTGCCACTTCTGGCCGGACACTGACACCTTCCCATATGGAATTATGATCTACAAAGTTCCTATATGCTTTGTAAACCCTGGCTGCCAGGTGCATGCATCACAGGGTCATTCTGCACACAGGCAGTGTGTCCCATGGAGAAGTGTGGGCCCTGCAGCTCCTGTAATTGCTGGTGTCTATTGCTAGTGCACTTGATGGCACAAAGTGCCAGCTGCAAATTCAAAGTCTGCAAAGCCTCTTGCAATACACTCAAGCAATACAGTCTTGCAATACGCTCTTGCAATGTGACTGAGTGTAAAGTTACACCGTATTTTTGGTCTGCCAGCTGTAAAGGCACTAAAGAATATCCTAGAGTCAGTGTGCAGCGTTTTACACACCCGCTATTGCAATGACATTTTTAGCTTAGTGTCAGCAGTGCTAGCATAGATTTTCCAGTACAATGTTGAAGAAATACAGTTCTTTGTATACGATGCTTGAAGACCTAAAGCCTTTACAGTTCCCTGAAAGACTCCAACTGCCATATTGCTTTTCCATATCTGCTTTATCTTTGTTTTTCTAACCATGACTTATGAGTTACTCCTGCGCCTAATCACCGCTTCAACAGCCCCCCCTCTAACTTTGCCTAAGTGTCCACCAGAACAGCTAGAATGAGATAGGTGCAAAAATCTCAGTCTTTACTATTCATAACTTACAGCCAACAACTGCTCATGTGAAACCTGTTTTCCATACTCACACAGAATGACTGGCAGGAGATAACTGGTTCAGCCCCCCTGTTCAGACCATGGTCAGCCACAGCCAGTTCAGTTTTGGGCATCACAAAGGATGGAGGCGCTCTGAGCAACCCTCTGCCAGTGTCTGGCCACACTCACAGGAGAAAAGTGCTTTCTTAAGGCCAGGAGAAGCACAGAATGATTTAGCTTGGACAAAAACCTCCAAGATAATTGAGATAATTTCCTCTAATTCAGTGAATGGCCAGCACCTCTTGTTTTCCTGTCACTGGGCACAATTGACAAGAGCTGGCTGCCTCCTCTTTACTTTCTCCAGCTTGTTTTTATAGACATGGATCAGATCCCCTGAACCTTGGAGCCCATCCTCCAGTCCTCAGAAACCTCTCCTAGCCACCACAACCTTTCAGGAACAACCAGAAGTGGCCTTGCTGCGAGATCCTGTCCTGTTCCCCCACAACACCCGAGTGCTGCACACTCCTTAGGGACCCAGACCCCTGCCTGCATCCACCTCCTGCAGACAAGGATGCGTCTCCCCCTGCCCCAGCTGCCCCAACCCTCCAGAGCTGTGTCCACTCTCAGGAGCCAGGATGGGGGAATCACAGCCTCCAACAGGTTGGGGAGCTGAGGCACGGAGTGCCAAACATCCCGCTTGCTGGCGGTGGTTTTATTTAATATATGACACCGAAAGAACACAAGAGAAGGAAGCACTGACATTTGAGTATGGCCCTATGAAAAGCATGGATACCCATCCAGCTCAGACACTGGAAAAAAGGAGAGGAAAACACCCAAGCCCCACAGTGGACCTGACACCAGGGAATGCCAAAAAAGCCTGTCAGGTCTCCCCAGCCCAGAGCCCCGCATGGTAAACACCACCTGTTCTCGCAGCCCTACAGCCACCAGCAGCTGGTGAAAGAACACCACACCAATGGTCACTTCGAAACACCAACTCAGGAGTCCACAGGACTGAGCTCAGAGAGATGATAAACTGGAGTGGAAAATCACCATTTATGGTCTAATGACTGCAACCCACTCCCATGCCCCAATCATCTTAGGGAAATAACCCTCCTTACAGGATGTTTAATTTTCCCATCCTTATCTGCTTGTCTGAGACACAGTTGCAATATCAGATGATCACAACACTGTTTTTATAATCAAATCTCAAAGAAAGTTTCTAAAAGTAATACTGGGGTTACGCTCAGGTCCCTTTTCTGGGTCCCCAAACCTTTCCTCTTTACTGCAGAGCCCCTTATTTTAAGATGTGCTATTTTCCATTCTGTATCACATGTGATTTTTGTCACAGCCTAAGCTACCTTTCTTGGAATTTCATTTACATCAGGAAGTAATTTTCCTGTTGCAATGTCATTTTTGAGTGCATTTCCAACATGTGTGCATGTACTATCTATTTCTATTTGAATAAAATGATACTTAACATTTTTTAGGGGTTGGCAGAAAGCAGATGCAATTTTTTTTTTTGCTATTTTTAAGGCTTTTTACTATTATTTTAACATAAATATGTTCTGAGGACTTATTTTCTTGGCTGCTCACTTCACATCAAATGGTATGACTTAGTCTGAGTCAAGCAGCTAAGTTTCTGATCTAAATAATGTGTTTCTAGCATAGCATCATTTACTGGAGGAGGTAACGGGAAAAAAAGCAACACTCCTGTTAATTCAGATTCTATAGAGAGAATAACAACAAAGAAATATTCCTAACTAACTCAATGTATTGTAAAACACGCATTCATGTTAACTCATATATTTATATGAGTTACTCTATACGGGTGATCAATTATATGAGTTACTATATATGGGTGATCAATTAATTGCATATTAAAACTACAGTTTTAGTGGATTCATACCAAAATATTCCTCCGGTACACACATGTTGCAGAAACAGAAATCAGAATGGTACATATCAGCCATCTAACAGACCACAAATACTAACTCATAGCTAATAAGAATCCAATACTGAAAATTCTGTCCCAACTTTACATCAGTATATTTAAACACCCTAAGAATAGATTTGTTTCACTCTTCACAGAACAACAAAGGCTCTAACTTCAAAATCCTTAGCCAAAATAATCTGTTCTGTTACAAATGTCATTCCCTTTCAGCAGCCTGTGTATGACTGTAGTGTCAGTCTTTACTGCTAGGTGGTCCACACTGTACTCAGACAAGTCCAACAGAAAAGGAAAGCAATGGGAAATGGTTGCACAAGCATGAACATGAACTAAAAAAAAAAAAGCTAAGTATTTATCTTTTTCTTCCTCCAACTTACCCACTATGTTATTGATTTCTAGTCTCCTTTCCTCAAAAACCGAAAAAAAACCCAAACTATTGCTCCTCTGTTTAAAGGTTGCAATTCTGATATACACAGAATGATTGACCAGCACTGTTACATGAACCACATTTCAGCAATACAAATATCAGCACTTTATGAGACTGTTGATTGTACAATTATGATTTGAACACTCCTCCTAGTTGTGTTATGAAAACTTATTGTTGATTTATTTTCATCACTTACATTCAGCAGTTGCTGAACTATATCTTAAGTGCATTAGATTTTCTCTTTTTTTATTCTTTTTACGCTATGTTTTTTAGATTAGACTACACAGATGCAGTATGATGTATGAACTCTGGGGTGCCGGCCCCACAAATGCCACACATCTTTTTAAAAGGTTTTCCATCAAGCTGAGAGTGAAAGACAGACAGACAAAAATGAAGGAGAACTACTGTCAGACACTGACAGTGAGAGAAATACAGACAGATAGATAACAGATAGTAGGGTACTAAGTACTCTACAATTTATTGAAGCAAATAGGGGAGAGTTGAGTGGCAAATTACCTACGCTGTTCACAAACCAGCAGGCTGCCCTGTTTGCCAGCCATCCAAATTGTTTCTGGGTAATTTGGCACATTTCTACTCTGTTGTGCTATTTCTTATGGTGTGACTTTGAGTTTTGATCCTCCTCTGTTGTGCAAGTTCTTTCCAAATACTAGTAAAACTTCTAAGAGGGATAGAAACAATCGAATGCATGGAAATCATCAGCCAATCAGACAAGCATTTAAAATAATATGAATTCAGACAACTGTTTTCAAAGGAGTCAAAAATGTATTAAATACCAAAAGAAAACAAATAAGGCCAACAAAATTTTTCTCTACCAAAACCGAGAAGTGGTTCCTATGTTAAAAAACAGAGCACAGGAAATTTGTCAGGAATGTGATATCAGAAATGAAAACTTCTTTTGCATATTAAGATAAATGTGAAGATAAACACTAGAAATATAGGGGAAAAAATAGTTTCTTTTTGAGATCCTGTCTTATTTCTTCTATGAAAGCCTAAAATTCACTTCTTTGATATTATGTCAAGGACACTGCTGAACTCCAAGTCAGGAATCCAGGAAAAGGAATTTCATAGCTAGAGTAGTGATAGACCTAATGATAATTCTCAGCACTAACCTGATAAGCACTTTTGTTCTGAGAAATGAAAGGAAACTGCAGTATACGAAGAAAACTCCACTACACCATTAGGATTAATTTCTGTGCTGGATACTTTATGTGTACATATATATACACATCTGTATATATGTGCACGCTGTGAGTATACACACGTTCAGTCTGTGTCTATACTCTAGTCAATTAAGCCCTTCTGTCACAGAGAAAACATCAGCCTTTGCAACAGCCCAGTCAGGAAAGTGGCATTGATGATGCTGTGAGAGATCAAGGGGTCCAACAAAGCCAGGAAAACAGCAACAATGGGAAACCTCAGTTATCCCAGATGTGGCCTGTGCAACTACCACATCCAGTTGTGATGCTGAGACTGAAGTTCTGACTGCAGTCGATGAGAACCACCCAAGGAAGCAACGTGGGGCACCACAGGAGGAGAAACACCTCTGAGCGCTGGTCTGAAGGACCTGGCTCAAAGCACACCTGAAGAGCCACTCGGAACCTGTGACAATAACATGCCTGGAGCCCACATCTGACAAAAGCAGTGAGCCAGAAAATAAACTGTAATAACATGCTGCTTCATTTGAAAAAAAAAAAAAAAAAGTTACTAAAAGACCAGCTGCCTTCAAAAGATAAAAAGCCATCTAAAAGATGAAAACATTCAGGCACAGAAGAGTTTATACATAGACACTGTACTGGAGAGGCCCAATGGAAACGCATTTCACCCATCCAAAAAAGTTTACGAAGCCAATAAAAAGATACTCTTTCTCAAATGCCAGGTAGGAAAGCTTTTGGAAGAAAGGCTGTTTGGCAGAAGGTGAAGTTATGCCTAAATCAAACAATAGGGAGGATTACAAATGTTGACATCTTAAATGTAAACACTAAGCTGGCCCAAAGGGATTAAGAAGCAACTTGAAGACGACATGAAAATCAGTAAACAACCATTTTTCTCAGATACACAGCCTTGCTAGACAGGGCAAACAGATGAGGATATTTAGAAGAAAACTAAAATAATGGGCAGAGAATACAGAACACAGCAAAAAAAAAAAAAAAAAAGGCAAAAGGATTTTCTCAAAGTGGGATTTATCAAGCAGACTGCTTATGTGCAAAAATTTTATTTTGTTTTAGGGAAGGTGTTTGAGGAGCTGATTGAAATCAAAACATCAGTACAAATTCCTGTAGAACAAACTGACAGGTTGGATAGTGACTAATTGTTATTTACTTAAGTTCTTTTAGAACTCAGGGGTAAAAAAACCAACGTACTAATTCTATCAGCAACATCTCAATTAAAATTGCTTTAATAGCAAATACATAGCAATTTTTAATGGCTTTAGGGAAGATCCAGGGATGAGGAATGCTCTGATTTAGATTGATAATTTAAAGAGCCTAAGTATCTTCTCTAAAGAGAAGTCATGTGTCCTAGTTATAGTGGCTGGGACCAGTTTATCACTGTGGGAATGTAACTGGAACTGTGTATTCCATACCCTCTCTGCCATTTATCATGAACTGTTAACGATGCATTGTTCGCAACAGCTGCCCAGGACACACCTGACACCCTCAGGCTATGAACTGTCTGCATGGGAAAAATAGAGATAAGAAGGTTCCCTGTCTTCACACCAATGATTCAGGGGTGATAACTCCCCTCCAGGAGTCATTAACACCTTCACATCCAACCTGAGGGGTCATGTCTGCTAATGGGCCATCAAGTAGACCAAAAATATCCTGTGACTCACTGAGTAAATTGCCCATTGTGAAAACCCTCACCCTGGGGAAGGTACTGGGTGTTCCTATCTGAACTGAAGCATATATAAGCTTGGGGTTTTGGAACTTGAGGCACTCACTCACTCGTCAGACTGAGAGGAGGACCAGAACCTCAACAGGACTGCATCTACCGCTCTCAACCAGACTGCGGCCACCAACCTTCTGGAAGGAAAACAGGTTTTCCTTTTCTTTTTGCTTTGGACTTAGGGGACCACGTGGTGCTCAGCACAGGGGCTGGTGAGCACCATACTGTTTGTGCCCCAGGGGGCTGGGTTGTACAACTGGGTTTTGAGGGCTGAAACCAATTTTCCTTTGTATCAGTGTATCCATTGTAATCTTTTTATTAAATTGTAGTTCTGACTTCTAAACTCTTTTGAGTTGGATTCATTTCTCCTGCTGGTTTACCTTTAAACCGGCACATCATGTTTACAAAATGTATTTCTCTGAAGGAGTCAACGGGCAAACAGACAAAACAAAGTAAATTATGTATTCTATTTCCATATTTAAAAGACATGTAATAAGGTCTCTTGCTAACACTCATCAAGGATCTAAGCAGTTATATAGTCACAAAGCAAGCCATATCTGGTCAGGTCCACCTGTGAGAAGACCCCACGTCCTGCAGGAACTGATTCTGCACCACAAGGCTGATATTCTTTTGTCAAGAGTTCTAACGGTCATTTGGCAATTTGTCTGATTACAGTGATTGAGGCTTATAGTGTCAGACAGATAATATATTGAAATCCATAACAATTCTATCTTTTTTTAACAAAACATATGACTTTCCTTAGCACTTCCCCAGCTTCACTGGCATCCCAAGTTATACACCAGTGTTTCAGAATCCAAATGCAGGTATAGAAGGAAATAACATCCATGAAAAACAATGACACAGCACAGAAAACTACAAACCAACCAACCGAATAAAAGCAACTTGCTGAATGACAAAAACCAAAAGGTATCACAGGAAACACTTGCCAAAGACATAAAAGAATGTGGCACTAATTAAATTAATCTAACCAGATAAAAGCATGGCATTGGACATGAGGATAGATATAGTATTTGCCCAGATGAAAGCACCTGGATAAATTAGGGAATGATTTTGCCTTATTACCTAAAGACTTCAGAAGGAGACCTGCTGGCTAAAGGAGTATGTTAACAGTTACAGAATCAGCAGCTGTTTTATTTGCAAATAGGACTGAGATATTTCTATCATAATCCTGTCAAAGTATGCACATAAGGGATGCGCAAACCATTCATTTTGATTACGAGTCACACTAGGAGATTAGGTGTTCAAGCAGAGTCATCTCTGGCAGAACCCAGTCAAAGGCAGCCAACTCCCCATCAAAAATTAGGATACTGTCAGTTAAATACAATTCTGTTGGCAACAGAAAATTTGGATCATAGCTGAATTAGCTGCTCTTCAAAATCATTGGATTTGAGCAGGAAGTTTAGTCTTTTTAGGAAAAGCCAAAAGGTACGTATGGATTTTTTTTTTTCCATTTAGCAGTCTTAAAACTCCTTCTTTTAGCACTGCCAAATCATACATTCTCAAATTAAAACTTCCACTTTCTTGAGCAGTTCATTGTTACACTGCTTCACTTCTTGAAGGATTTTTTTATTCCACACCAATAAAACCCTCAGCTTTAAAATTTTTATAAAGCTACTTCAAGGTTTTTAGCACAGCATTAGGTAAACATATCACTTTCTCCTACATTAGTGAATACAGAAGGTGGAATTGTTTCCACCCATTTTATGTTACTTCTTGTGGTCCTTCATAAAAGAAATACAGATGAAAAATTTTATTTATGTACACACATATATAAAATATACATAGATGTTTCCAATAGAAACTCTCATTGACCATGATGGAGACAATGGCAGTATCATATAACTTAACTACACTGTAAAAAAGACTACAACCAACATATTACTTTAAATCTCTATAATTTAAAACACTCCATAAACAAAGTGGGAAGAATAATACTGGGCAAAAACTTGTGGTTGATCTCCCTCCTTTAAGTGAGCAACTCTGTCTAATCTATTCCCAAAAGATGTACCTCTAACTTTTTTCTTAAAATTCTATTACACTGGAGACACTTCCATATCCTTAAATTTATCACTGCTCTGTGGTAAAAACTCCCCACAGTTCCTGATGTTTAATATGGATGGTTTGGAGTTCAATATAAACCTACTACAGTTCTTACCCCTTGCTCAGTATAAAAAAGGAAATAATTTCTTTCCTTGTAACCAGCAGCAGAGGGAAGGAGGAATACTCAAAGTGTTACTAAATAAGTCCCTCTAAGTCACCCCTCTGGATCAAATAATTCCTTTTACTACAGCACTTCTGTGGTCAGTTTTCTAAAGTGGTATTTCTTAGTAGACCTCACCAATGTCTGTCAGTGTCTGCAGGGAGGCGTCAGGGGATGATGGCCCGGGCTCTGTTCAATGGTGAGGAGCAACAGGACCAAAGGTTATAGGCAGGAACTGATTCACAGGAAGCCCCACCTGAATATAAGAAAGAACTTCACTGTGCAGTGACCAAGCACTGGAGCAGATTGCCCAGAGAGGGTGTGGAGTCTCCCTCACTGGAGATATTCAGGAACCATCTGGATGCAAACCTATGCCGTGTGCTCTGGGATGGCCCTGCCTGAGCAGGGAGGTTGGATCAGGTGACCCACTGTGGTCCCTTCCAACCTGAGCCATTCTGTGGACTTTGTTTTCTCCACAGTTTACAAAGGAGTAGAATTTAAAACTGGCACAAGGCTGTTTCAGCTTAATAGTACTGAACTGAAGAGAAATGATTTCTCATGAGACATGACTACTGTTCTGCTATACAGTGATCTGACATTTTCGTGCACGTGGCATTGCTTGTGGAGGTGCTGCCACAGAGCTCCCTTGGACAAACGTCCTGGGTAGCAACACCAAGTCAGGAAAGTGGGCAAAAATACTAAAGAGGAATCAAACACTCCGATGGTGCTTTCCCCAAACCAATACAATTCAACTCGGAAGTTTAAAATGAGTCAGCAGTGCCATGGCAGACAGGAGGGCCAACCGTGTCCTGGGGGGTACCAGGCAAAGCATCGCCAGCCTGTGGATGGATGGGATTGTCCTGCTCTGCACTGGAGCGACCTCATCTTGAGTCCTGTGGCCAGTTTCAGGCACCACATCATAAAGAAGACCTTAAGCTAATAAAGAGTGGCCAAATGAGGGTCAAGAGAACGGTGAAGGATCTGGAGGGAAAGCTTTATAAGGAGAAACTGAGGACACTTGGTCTATTCAGTCTGGAGAAGGGGAAACTAAAGGGAGACCTGCTGGGGAGCTGCCTACAGCTTCCTCACAAGGGGAAGCAGAGGAGCAGGAAGTGATCTCTCCTCTCTGGTAACCAGAACAAGACCCAAGGAAATGGCACGAAGCTGAGTCTGAGAGGTTTAGGTTAGGAAAAGGTTTTTCACCCAGAGGCTCCCCAGGGAAGTGGTCACAGCACCAAGCCTGACAGGGTTCTTTGGACAACACTCCCAGGTGGTGGGATTCTTGGGGCTGTCTTGTGCAGGAGTTGTACTTCAATAATTCTTGTGGGTCCCTTCCAACTCAGAATATTCCATGATTCTATGAATACACCTAAGGAGGAAGGTGACCATCAGTCAGGTTAAGCAGTGACCACGGAATTGCAAAGACACCCTTGAAACAAAGCAGTCAGATTGAGGGAAAGCACAAAGAAAGGCGAGCATTGCTTGCATCCTCATTAGCTGACCCTTACTTTAGACTTTTACAGATCTTTTAGTCATTTTGATCAATATTGTTTTAAATTCCAGTCCTGTTTTATGCCACCTACAGCCACTCCATTTGTTCACTTAATAACCATATATGTCAATCAACTATTCCAGCTGCTAGCAAATTCCAACTCTAGCACCAAATCTAAGAAAGAACCAAACTGAATCCCATTTGTAACTCCTTCAGTTTAAAACTGAAGCATTGTTAACTATTCTCTGGAAACAGTTTTCTATCAATCTATTTTCCTGGGAACAGCATTGGTGAGACAACGCTTGTCAAGAATTGTCTACCACTTCAAATATTTTAGCTACTGTCACAAACACATAACTAAATTGACAACAAGATAGATTGCTGCTATTTTCATATTCCCACGAGTCCTAAGATTCCCAGTTAGAGATACGTAAGACTAATATTTAAGGTGCTATACAAGTAAGGCACAAAGAATAAAGAACAATACAAAAGATTAATTTTTTTCTTTTCTTTATTCTTCGTAAAGAGCAGAGTACACACAGATATGGAAAGATGCATTATTCCTGTAACAGGTAGCTGTGTCACTGTAGGAATTATCTAATACTTTGCCCAGAGGTTGTGGTCTCCTCATCCCTGAAGGTGTGGTCAAGCGAAACAGCAAGTCGCTGACCTGAGCAAAAGGGAATCCTGACACAGCAGCAACCAAACTGGCTGAGACTATCTCTGCCTGAAAGCCTCAGAGTTGACCTAGATGTATTTTTATGAGAACATGAGCTGGAAGTTTACAAGAAGTCCTTGAAGAACTCCTTTACACCTGAGAGAAGCCTCAGGCAGAGCAGGTCTTCGCCCTAGATCGTTTCTCCCTTTAAACCCAAAAGTACAGAAGCTGTTTAAAGGACAAGCTCTCAGAGCACCTGAATTGTTCCCAGTGTGTGCTGATGGCTCACAGGGGCCACACTGACACCGCAGAGGAGCACAAACCTATTTACAGGACAGGCTGCTGTTCAAGCAGCTGTCCCCTGCCCATCCTCATGCTGCAGCTCACTGAGGCAGTTTGATGGAACCGCTGATCCTCAGATCACTGCACATCCCAAATCGAAAGGGCTCCTCTCCTTTCCCACACCATCTCCATCAAAAAACCCCAAACACCCAAAATAAAAAACAGGTATCTTTTCATACTAATTTGGCGTCTGTTTATACAGATTTTCACACTGGTAATTCCAGAATCTAGTATTTTCAGAAAACTGAAAGGAAAGCACAAGAATCCACAATGAATAGATGACAGCATTTTCTCAAATAACCTCATTGCAAAGCTAATATGTGAAGTATCTACGTACTGAAGACCATTCATAACAAGTCATATTGTTTTGTTTCTTCACATGCATCTTCAAAACAGGGGCAGACAGCTTAAGCTTTGTCCTTGAGTACATTTGGTTTATTGCAAGTTTATTGTTAGCTCATTACAAATTATTACAGGTTGGTAAGAAAACTTCCGATGTCACCTTTGTAATGGACAGACACATTAATCAGTATTTTTTAATTTAAATTTCCAAGGGCAAAGACCTCTTCTCAAAGAGGCAGCAGCCCCAAGTAACCTGCTCAGAGTACACAGGGAGTTTGCTTGGAAAAGTAATTTCAAATAGTGTTTTGGGTTTAGAGTCAACATTTCTGGACCTTTAACCTTCACACAAGAAAGTTATTCACACTTTTAGATAATTTGAAAGATTTCCACATACCATGAAAATGTAGCTATACCCCCAGAGCACAAAAGTGGTCAACAGCATTCAATTCAAAGGAAGCCAAACACTATAGTCAATACAGTTCAAACCTGTCATTTTTCCTTAAGGCTCCCACCTCATACTTACTAACTGCTTGGAAGCTTGTCTGCAGCAATCTGAGTTATACAGCCTTTCTAACTCTCATTAGGGCAATTAGTCTGCATTATTGCAAAATGAAGAAGGGGGAGGCAAGAAGGAAAGAGAACTGAAGAAGGAAATAGTTACAATTACTCCCAGCAATCTGAAAATGTCTGCAGTACAGCTCTAAAATGCATTTACAGCATTTCCTCAGCTACCTTATCTGCATTCTTACTACATCTATGCCCTACTAAATAACTTGTCAATTTATATGCCCCACCCTCCTTTTCTAAGGCTCATATAGTTACTGTATTGTTGCTTAGAATCCAGGTCATCTTAAATGGTAATTACTATATTTCATTTATTCATTAGGACTTTTCACTAAGAGTTTTAGCTGCCTCTGTTTAAAAAAAAAAAAAAGTCATCTGAGAGCATTCCTATATATCAGTCTTGAACTTTCATAATTTCAAATAGTCATTTTGTTTTAGTGAAATATTTCTGATCCACAAGACCAAGTTTAAGTATTTCATACAATCTTACTAAAATCAAATTTCAATACTTTTTATGTTTAAACTATTGTTTGTTTTGGTTGTTCCATTTAGAAGCATTTGTGTACAATTATGAATAATATTTTTCAGTGAATTATGTTGGGGAAAGCTCACATACTCAGCTTTTATCTAGGTGTTGGCTGAAAATGCAGTGACAGCAACTTTAGATTGAACGGTACCACCATTAATCTCTCACCTCTGCCTTTTCTACACACAAGAACTAATTTGGCACCTGTTTATGCAGTTCTTCTTCAAAAGGCCCCCCTTTTCTTCTTTGGATCAGAGGCCTCCTTTGTATCAAGAACAGACAAATTCTCAGCAAATGTAAAATCAATGCAACCTACAGAGGATTCAATGCTGCAGACTTCTAGCTCTGCTTAATCAATAGATACATGAAAAGACAGTTTGGGGTTATCAAATGTACCTGAGGTGGCTGTTGCTTCTTGAGATAACCAAGTATCACCCTCCCCAAAACCATTTGCCTCTCTCTTGGCATTGATTCATTTAAGAAAAAACATTGCACGCACAACAAATGTGGTTTCTACCATGATTTCTTCGTCCAAGGGACAGTGGGGTTAAGATCATAGCAGTGCTATCTCAGCAGATGTGTATTTATAGGAGGGTATTATTTCTTGAGTTTTTCCTCAAATTTTATGGCAGATTTCTTAAGCATCAGATTTAAATAAGTTAGTAATCATAGATAATTTATTTCAGATTATTTGTAATTTACGGTATAGCAGTTTATGGCATATCTGTAAGTAACTATTCCAAACAATTTCAAACAAAGAAACCTATAAATAGCATCTGTTCTTAGAGGCATGAAGGTCGGAGAGGAATCCAGTAAGTGCTGGGTAACTTCTGCTGCTCAGTGTTTGACAGAAGAGTGGAAAGCATCTAAAATACAAGTAAGGTGTTTTCAGCCACAGAATGTTACCTACAAAATATCATCAACTCTGAGAAGTTTTATCTGCCTTCTTTTTGGGCTGTGATGGTTCCTACTTAGCTACTCCCTTTAGCTGTGCAGTCACCTAATCAAAAATGAAAACAAAACCCCCCACCGACAGTGGCAAGGAAAGGATTGCTCACAGATAAGTTGTATGAAAGCAGCTTGAAATAATACAATGAGTGCATTGCTATGCACCCATTGGATATAAAATAGTGGTCTGTAAAGGTTAACAAACCTGCTATAATTAGCATTCACTCGGAAAAAAAATTCAGACTTGTAACCATCAGATCCTGGGACCACCTGCCTTGGATTCTGGTCACTCAGACCCTCCCTGCCTTGAAAAAGACAAGATCCCAGATATTTTAGTTTTTGGGGTTTTTTTAATGAGCTCAGGAACAGTGGCCAAGAATTCGGACCCAAGCTACTTAACATTCAGGGGTTTTGTTTTTGTTTGGTTTTTTTCTTTAATGAATTATGATAATTAGATTTTCTAAAAGCAGTATTCTTAAAAAATGTGTGCTCAGTTGAACTATTTGGTAGCACACATAAGGAAGACATAGGATATGCTGGCATTCTTAAGACTTTGATTACAGTTGCCCTCATTCTGGTGCTTATCTAGAACAGCAGTTTATTGAAAAGACAAGACAAAACCATCCGAGGTATTTTTATTAAAGACTCGTATTAAACCATACCTTTTGCTGCTACAGTAATACACACTTCAGATAAGTGACATTTGAGACTCCTCGCTTCATATAAATTTAAACTCTGCAAAATCACTGACTGTAATGCATTTCACCGTCCTGTTAGTGTCTCATGGCTTTCACTTTATGGAGCTCCTGAATGCTGTTATCTTCCCTGATATATTTCTAGCACATGATCTTGGCTACTCCTTTGCTCTGAACAAGTAGATCTTCACTTCTGGGAATATTTGATATGGTTCTATTAGGTTCAACCTTTAGAAAAAGTAATCCTAGAGGACTTACTCGGCTAGAACAAACTGCAAAACATGGCCAGAAAAGTCTGTCAGGTAGGAAATTCAGAGTCTCAAAGTACTAACAAACTAGTGGAGGTAAAAGAGTCTAATCCAGTTTTACTACTAAAATCAATATTCCCTTTATTTATTGCTTAAAGACACGTCTATGTCACAGCATATTAAAATAGCTATTTAAGAAATCACATTTTCCAAGCAACTTCCTAAACAGGAAGAATAAATAATGGCAATATTTTCTAAGTGGAAAAAAAAAAAATAAATCTGTTTCTATGCAGACTGTGTGTGTGTGTGATCTGCTGTGGCTTGTAGATCAGGTTGCTGTCAGTTCATTCCTTTTGTTATGCACATACAGATTCTCACACAGAGATTTTTAATAACTTATATTCGTTCATCATGTAGATCAATTTAAAACAAGGAGGGGGTGGGATGAAATTCATGCCCCTCAACCATTCTCTGTCAGTTTCCGTACCTATTTTTGTAATTTATTTCATCTTTAGCAATCTGGAATCTGAAGTTGTTTCAAAACCTCAGCTTCTGAAAAAATAATGTATCAGGTCAAAGACCAGTGGAAAAACCTGTCATTGCTAAACATACATTTCAGTATTTCATAAAAATTTCATCCATTCAATTTATCCAGTAAAAACCACAGAGAGTAATCTAATGTACATTAGGCTACTAAATTACAGCTAGATAGATTTATTGCTGCTATACATTTAACTGAAGAAGTTAAAATCTCTTGCAGAGAAAAACATACACCATAAAAAACCCACAATGTGCCTGATGCAGCTCATTAACTTCATCTGAGCTATTACATACTTCAATTATAATAAAACACTGATTAGGACAGACAACTGATACACCCGCTAAGGGGTCTGAAGAGCTCTTCATTTTACAAGGTTCCATAAGAAATGGTCCCAGAGTCCCGTGTACATCCACAGCATCCTTTTAGAAAAACTTACCTATACCAAACTACACATACACCCAAAAAGAATGTACCTTAAAAACCTAAAATTACCTTTTAAATCCAAAGATATTGTCATTTTTTTTTCCTTTGCACATGCATACAATGACATACTCATGATAACACCCCTGAACATTCTTACCAATGGCTTGAAGACTTTATGAAAACTTAATTTAACCCCCTAGAAGAAGGAAGAGCAGCAAAATACAGGTGATACAGACACACAAATGAATGTCTTTCAGGTTTTAAGGGACAAAAAATTCAAAAGTAAAAAAAAAAGCAAACAGCAAGTATATCTGCATGCAGTGGGGATCAGGGATTTCAGTTTGGTTTCACTGCATTCTCTCCACTCTCTCAGTATATGAAAATCTAATATTCCAAATAAAGAATATACAGACATAACTAAGATATGAGGTTTGTCATTAAAAGGGAAAACCAAAACCAAATGCAAGTGTAGAAGTCCAAATAACAAGTGATCAATAAAAGTCCATCTTGATAAGGCCTCTGCCTCACCAGATGTGTTAAATTAGATCTATACAGGAGCATATTCTCCAACAAGATAATCTGCCCCAATCACCTAAAAACCTGATTTTTATCAAGATTTTTAGGTTTTTTCCTCTTTGAGAAGTGGGACAGTTGCAAATCATTACCTTTAAGTATTAACACACATATTGATCCATCTTGAGCTCCAAAGTCGTCATCTCTCCATTCTACCATAACAGAAATAACTGAAAATCATGACCAGAACTTGATAACAGTTGCAAAAAACTTGAAAAATCCTGACATCCAGGAATAATTTATATTATTCTTCTATTGACCTACTGTATAATATAATACACAGCATCAGAAAACCTGAGGGAAGAAGTGAACAGACACTCCCCAACACAGTAATCAAAGCTGTGAACAAAGTTATGAAGCATCT
>VWZG01011049.1:0-53481 GCA_013396735.1 Grallaria varia | reverse complement strand
AGTTACGTGCCCAGATCTCCTGTGCTTGATTCCAGCCTTAGATCCTTATAAGAAACTACAAGCTATTTGATTTCTGAACACATTCATTGTTGCCTTTTTTTTTTAGCCCATTCCTGAAAAGGAAACTTGACCATTGGAAATCAAAAGAGCCAGATTACATGTTCAGAGTGTATTTAAGCTATGAAACCTACCCCCCACCCCCCCCCCCAAAAAAAAAAAAGGACAAAAAACAACAGAAAGGCACCAAAACAAAGTGTTACTCACTGATTGACCTTATTTAAACCAACCACGCTATTTCAGTCACTGGTGTAGTCCACACCCTTAAGATGTCTGCATTGAATACACATCTAAACTTTCTTCCCACTCAAATATTTAGGATTCGAACATGGCTCAAGGCATCAAGAGGTCTAAAGGTAAAAAGAAATATAAAGTGTAGCTTATTAATGATTTGGTTAAACAGTAAAAAAGAAAAAATATATCAAGAATCATAAGCCAAGATGGTCTGTTTCTCTCTCATTAAACATGACTTTAGATGATGTATATGCCAAAGAGGGGTTGCACTATAATGTAAGAACTTGTCACTTTTCATATTTTTGCTTTGACATGAACTAGCATTCAAATGAAATCTATTAGCAATTTTATTTAACTTCACAGTTAGCAAGTCAAAAGTGCATTTTTCCCTGAAAGAGCTATTTTAGTGATGTTCTATCTACTCCTGTAACTGATACACATTTTACGTGCCAATAAAAAAAAAGTTCCTGAAGTAGCTGCTTCATTTTTCATATCTTCCTACATTTCTGGTTTCACTAGTACCAAGCTATTGCCAAGACAAATATTAAGATTTATATAAAACTTCTACTCTCTGTTACAGAATGTACCTGTGGGAGATACTCCACTAAAATGTATTTTTTACCCAGTGTTCTTTGCAAAAGAAAGAATTGTTTGAACAACACATTTTCTTAGCTTTGTGCCATATCCCACATCACATCTGCTGACATTTCCTTGAGGGCTGTTATTACTATCTGCTGTATTTTTCTCTCCTATAAGTATGCTCATGCTTTGCTATGCGGTAGCAAGTTTTCCCACGTTGTTTAAGTTCCAAACTATTTTTTTTCTGGAAAAAACACAGCTTGAAAATTGCTGCCTTGTGGAGAAGAATTATGACTTTTGTCAGCGGCAGTAATAAAGCATAGCATGTGTTGTATTGCCAAGTGAGCTTTAAGTGTAACAGGCTAGAAGAAGCTCTAATATCAAGACTGAGTAACCACATGCTTTAGTTATAACTGTAATCTCATGCAATGCAATTTGCTGTCAACCTTGAGTTTTACTATAGGATATACACAGCAATATTTGCAACTTTTAAGACAAAGCTGTTCAACACAATTAGCCAAGTACATGAAAAATTTTCAGGTCTGGCTCTTTACCAAGAAGAAGGGAATAGTGCCTAAACCAACCAGGAACACCAGCATTTCACAAGGAGAGGACAGCTCCTGCACACAATTACTCTACCAACTGGGAGAATTATATTTTGGGGGTTTTTTGTTTGGTTTTTAGTAGCTTGTCCAAAAGTCCCAGGAGACACAGGAATCTGATTCAGCCACTGAGAAAAAACAGCCCAAAGATGTTACAACCCAAATGAGAAACAATCATTAGAAGGGGAAATTATTAAAAGGGTAAGCAAGGAAAATAGAACTGAAATGGTTAAAATCAAAGATACGTAACCTTAAAATAAAAAACAAAGGAACAACGGAAGGATGATATTTGAGTGGGCTCAACAGTTACACTTAAATTACTAAGTGGTTGCAAATGGGTGATGCTGTGCTGTACCTTCCATGTATGCAATTTAATGAAGTCAGTGTGTTGCTGCAAGTAAACTGAGGCTTAAATTCCAAACTCTTCCCAGTCAGCCATTAACCCCATTTCTCTACTTAGTGAGTGGAGAGCTCTCTCCTGCCGCACAAACCTTTTGCATGGTGCTCATCAGAAATATGTGCATAGCACAGGATACCTTCTTTCTACACAGGTTAGGGTTCTGAGCAGTGTCAGCCCAGCTTTTCAGCACAGGCAGAACTAAACTGCTGATCCAGAAACAACTCCATGCATTCTCCATTGTCTTCTACTGCTGCCCCTCACCTGTTTTATATATATACACTCTGTGACCAGAAAGGAAACCCCACAAAACTCAAACTCTGCGTATTATATTTCAGTTCTCTGAAATAGTCTGGAGAGCCACAAAAAACTTTAAGATACAATAAGATAACCTGTTCCCTTCCTTTTCCAATAAAGGACATATGAACATGTGCATTTAGAGGAAATACTGCCACCAGCCCAGATATTTCCATCATTGAGATGAACTAGAATTACAGGTGCAAACAAATAGGGAAGATAAAGGAGGAGGCAGAGTGAAGCAAACCACATGTCAGTCAGCTTTCTCAGCACTTGCCTCCTAATTGAGATCAGGCAACAACCCCTAAAAGAAGCTGAAATAAACATAGGCTGAAAAAGGGAGCACATTAGCAATGCCACTGGGTGATAGACCCAATGCACTGTGATTACATGGAAGACCCTGAAGTGATTTGGTTTTATACTACTCCAGGTGGTTGCTGACATATCAGAAGTGTTAATCAAGGGAAAAAGGAAAAAAACACCAAAAAAACACCAAACAACACACACAAAATAAAAAGAGGAAGAAAGGGAGAAGAAAGAAAGGGAGGCCTCTTCATAAGCCACAGTTCATCACAAACTGGCCTTACAGACAAACAGCAACATACATTAAAGGTTTAAGATCAGTGTTTTACAGCATAAGAAATTAAGAATTACAGACAACAGTATATTCTCTCACTTATGTCTTTGTTCTTTTCTTTTTTGCTCTTGAAGCAAAACAGGATCTTGGTGTGTTGTTCGTATGAGAACAAAAACTGAAAGGGCCACATGTATTTACCTTCACTCTGTTTGCTTTAATTAAATGGATTCCCTAGATGTCTTTTTTTCTTTTTTTTTTTTTTTTACATTTTAATCTGACAAAGAATGAACAGAAGTAAAATAATTCTTTTGAGCCATAACTGAAAAGCAGTTGGTCATTTCTGTATTTAAGATGCAGTCCAAAATCTGTCCTGCTTTTACATAGGCAAGAGCCTAATGGGAGCGAGAAGGAGGTCATGAAATAGCTGTGCTTTTCCACACAAGTCTGCAGAGACTTGCTCTGGCCTCAGCATTCAGATCTCCACGTGCACAGAGATTTGCCCTTATCAGCATTTCCTGCAGACAATCAAATTCAAATCACCTTTTGTAATTACATTAGGAAACACTGTAACCCATTTTCTTTCCTGCTCCGCTCCAACCACCACAGACTGAGGTGCCACTGTGAGCACTTCCTTAATTGGGATTTTTACTTATTTGTAGCTATCAAATCCTTGACACTTCGCTATCCTTACGGACAGGAATCGCTCCAAGCAATTTCATTTGGAATCACGTTAGGAATAAGTTGCCCAGCAAAATAGTGTCCTCCTGTACTGTGGATACAACCACACCAGCAAATGTGATAGAGATACAGGTCCTTAAATCATTTGCCAGACATTTTATTTTGCAGCTGGGGAAAGGGAAGTGTGTGCCCAGCTCTGGCAGTTCTGCCATTAGTCACCATCACCCCTCTGTTTACTTGGTATACACACAGCAGGCACAGCTTCACAGGGAATTTTGCAGGACACTAATTCGCCATTTCCGATAAAACCTCAAAGTTAATCTACTTCTACTCCACAACATCCGACATGTCTCTTCCTCCTAAACAGCTAATGAATTGCATTAATGTGATGAAAATTACAGGGATGATGTGTGCATGCAGAGCTACTTGACATGAACAAGGACAGCTGATAGTTTCCAGAGAATATGCAGCAGCTGGGATGTGCATAGTTTTGTAATTCTATATTTTATGAACCTTCACCAAAAGAATGTGAAGACATATCCACTAATATAAATCTATATTTTACAGTTACAGCTGTATGTTGAGTAAACACAAAGACAATATGTGAAACCTTTAAACCAAAACACTCGATTACTAACCCAAACATTAATTTTTATATTAATATTTTGGTATTAAATTTCAGTGTCTGATAGTCATAGAAGATTAATTTTATTTCAGGCCCCTACACCTGCATTTAAGTCCAGGAAATTCTAGGTTTTTAATTTAACTTCTAAATTTTGAGTTTAGAAAATTCAAGACAGACTTTTCACAAGGGCATGTAGTGATAGGACAAGCAGAAATGGTGTTGTGCTGGAGAAGGGCGGGTTTTGATCAGCTATTATGATGAAATTCTTTCCTGCAAGAGTGGTGAGGCACTGGAAACAGGTTGCCCAGAAGAGCTGAAGACTCCTCATCCCTGGAAGTGTTCAATGCCATGTCGGATGGGATTCTGAGCAACCAGATCTAGTGAAAGGTGTCCCTGCCCATGGAAGGGGGATTGGAAGTAGATGATATTTAAGGTCCCTTCCAACCCAAACCCATCTATGATTGTATGAAAACAGATTAGAAGGCCCCAACTAATTCATACCTCAGTGACAGCTTTTCTGTCAAAACAAAGCACTAACTTTTAAGCAGCACATAGAAGTCATATCTTTTGCAGCACCTGTGACAGAGTTTAGGCACACAGTCCTTCCCTAGCCTCTGCTCCTGAAAGAGGGATGCATGTCCTATATACCTTGAAGAAACGTTACCTCTATGTCAAGGAAAGCATTTACATTTGCTGCATTTCAACACACAAATACTGGCGAGTGGTGTAGGTGAGCAATACTAGAAAAGCATCCTGGTGCTAATTCTTGGAAAGCTCAGGGTGGTGCAGACCTCTGTCATAGCACAGCCTGCATAACCTTTACACCAGGTACCAATAACCAGACACAAGTGAGCAGAGAAACTTAATTATGAGCATGGACAGCCTTTTTGGTTGTGCCCTGGCACACCACACAAAACTCCAACACCCGTCCAGGGAATGACAGGTGTGCCTGCTACAGGGGCTGGAGTGTGTGTGACACACTGACCCCTCCACACTATTAGAAAGGCTGGGGAAAAAAAAAATAAAATAAAATCAGGTATTAAACAACAGATATTGTTGTCCTGCAAGAAAGGGTTTTTGTGGTTCATTGCAGGCTACTGCAATATTTTAAACAGAACTCCTGAAAATCCTGAGTCATCACAGAGCTCTTTTTCAAGGCTACCATCACCTGTTCTCCACAAAGTTTATGACCACATAAGTTTTATTTTGTAAAATACTTTAAATCAACTACTTCTCCCTGAAAACAATAAAAGTGAGACATTCTTCCTGTAATGGACAGGGATATTTCTAACACTCTAGCACTCCATGACATTGCCTCTAAGCTATATGTACAGATTATTAATAATCTAATAAACAATATAAAATATACTTTTTGTAATTATGTATGTTTTATCTAATACTACATAATTTATACATTCTACAGTATAATTATGTAATATATATTTCTACTTCATAGAAATTTGTGAGGGTTTGCTTTAAATATAAATGCAAACATTTACAAGCAAAAAAATATTAAAAGTATGTATTAAACCCCACCGGTCAACAATAAAAGGGCAGAGTAAATAGCTCCAAAGTTGAAAGAAATTCCTTCTAAAAGCAGTGAGTGGAGAAAGGACTGTTTTCTATTAGGTCTAACAGCAGGATTTGTTATCATTTGAATACATGCTCCAATACACTCAGTGTTTTTGTGCTACGTTTAACAAGATTAAGTGATCATACAATGTTTCATCTCAAATCTTTATTGGAAATCTGACGACAAGCCTCATTTCTTGCCAAAACATTATCCCATGGTTCATGCATGATGCTAATTCCAGCTGAATAAATAAATCTGTTTGCCTAGGCATAACAGGAAAAGTGATATTTATCAATTAAAGGATTCCCCAAGGAACACCTTTATTTTTTTCCTGGACTTCTATCATTTTTCTAAACAGGTGGAACTTTGAACGAAAAATGTAGATCATGAGGTTCTAAGGCACTATTGAGGCCTTTGATGTGGATAGAATTGGAAATATCATTTGCTTTGTGGTCAAGGACTTAAATCCCAGCACCTCATAAAAGACACTGAGTTTTATAAGTACTAATTACAAAGGAACTTCTCTTTCGGAAAAATTTCTAAATGAAGGCTGGCAGGTGGACAGAATAGCAAGGCAAATGGACTGAACGCAGAGAGCTTCAGAGTACAAATGAATGACATACATACTAAATGTGAAAATAGTACAAGCCTCTCGCTACATGGACATGTGCCAACTCCAAAGTTACACCAAGAAGCAGCACACGTGGGAATAGGGCTCCATTTTTCAGTTTCTCCTGCCTGCTGAAAAGAAATTCTACAACTATGACACCAGGAAGCAATTATTACTTTTAGTGTATCTTTAGCTAATACATCTTATAAACCAGTTTCTACCCAGCAGACAAAGTGTTATAGACCTGCCTTGGCTGTACCTGAACTTACAATGACAAAGAGGGCTCTTCGGTTTCTAGTCTAGGTAAAAGAATTTTCCAAGCCTAGTCTCTTGCTCTATATTACACTCTATTGATTGCCAATATGTTTAAAGGTTCAGATGCACCATTAAGTTACACAGGCATGTAACGGAGCTGGACACATTGGGGGTCTTTGGAAAAAGTGACATCCACAATCAGCATTGGCCAGGGAATTTTTATCGGAATACTTGAACATGGACATTAATTGCAGATAAACAATAGTGAAGCATCTTTCATACTCCAAATACAACTGGTATGAGCTACGTCACTATTGCATTCTGTGAAGGAACAGTGGGGTAAATAATATGCCCTGTTCTCCAAAAGTAAAATTCAGGTTAGCGTAAATCAACTTCAGGTGGTCTCATCTCAGGCTCGGACTTCTAACACATAGAAGGTCTAAACACAAAGCTCCCTTTTCTCATGGATAAGCCTAAACTAATGTGTTGAAAAATAACCCAGATTAATACACTGTTATCAGTGCTTTAAGTTGGTTCACAGTCTCACTTTTAATGAAGGCAAAGTATGTCTGACACTTTGGTATCAGTCATTCAAGAAGAATTTCCTAATCCCTAATAATTAGTTTATTCAGTGCATTTTCAGGATAGTCATTTGAAAAATGGATTCCAGCCAATGCTGGAATATTCACTTACTATGCAAAGGGCTACTACAAGCATTCTAAAACCCCCCCAAAATAGTCTGATGATTTTAGTAACCTATTTAGGAGACAGAACATGCTCATTTCCAGACTATTTCATGAAGGGGCAATAGCACAGCAGCTTGTAGACTTATCTTGCTCTTCTTGTGTACCACACTGACTACTACTGTGCCAAGAACTAATTTAATTAAAACCCAAACCATTTTATATTTTCTGCAGCATCAATAACACTTTTTATTCACTATTGTGTAGCTAAAATAAAAATAAAAAGCAACACAGGTAGTCATGGTTTTTGTTTTTGCATTTGGAGGGTTTTTTTTGGATTTGTGTTTGGGCTTTTTCGGGTATAAGGTTTGTGTATTTTCCTCCCAGTATGAACTATATGCTGGATCTCTGAATCCATCCTTACACACCTACCAACTTGAACAAAACAAAAGCTCCAACAGTGATGAAAGAAACCTTTAGAGGCAGCTATCTCAGAAATAGCTGTGGTTGGTATTCTGCTCTCACTTTGGAGGAATTTTTTGAAAAAGAAGTATGGCAATAGGATACCTCGTGTTATTTTCAGCTTTTTCTGCAGTCTCAATAGACCTAGTAACACTCATTTGCCAGGCTATAAACCTTTAATGTGTTTCCTGCTAACATTTTGGAGAACTCTTCAAAGTCAGTTTACTTTTCAAGGTATTTTTCTGTCCTTTATTATATTTTTAATTAAATGAATTATATTAATCAGAGCTATAAAGTGTTCTTTGAGGAGTTTTATGACCTCTTCAATCATCAAATTATGTTCTTCATTTAACAGCAAGGTCTCTCCCAACAGTCTTACATTTTTATATTATTCTTACTGTTAAAGTGTCTGTTAAACAATGTTTTCAGCCTATGTTCCTAAAATTTCTCTCAACAAATCAGCCTAGGCTGAATCAATTGTGCTGTGCTTTCCTAAAATGTCTTTTCTTTTTTTTTTTGGCTTGAGGACCTGGGATGGAGAAATGCTCAAGGTTAAACATATTTTCCCCTCTGTCAAAGCATTCATAACCCCAAACTCAAGAAGTACAAGATGCAAAATTCTTTTTTACAAGAAGCAATTCCTCTGAACACATTCCAACAGACTATTTTCCTGGGGGGTCTGTTTCAGAAGGCAAATCAAAACTTTTCTCCATGTCTCCAAAAGTCACCTTCAGCAGACCTCAAGTTGGATGTTTGCATTCCTCTCCATCAGCTCCCCACACCAGCCTTTTCTTCAGCCCCTGCTACCACCTACTGCATTTCCATCCCATGCCTTTACCTGCCTCTGCTTATACTACACCGGGATCTCAATGTTATCTTTACCTACATCTGCATTTTGGGGTTTTTTAAAGTCACTTGCTTAATTTTGAGAGGCATTTCCATACACATTTTAATTGAAAAACAGCAGCATTAAGTGTTTCGTTGTTTGTGGTTTAGTTTTCGTGGCTTTTTGGTTTGGTTTAGTTTGCATGGTTTTTTGTTGTTGTTGTTCTTTGGCTGGGGGTTTTTGCTGGTCTCAGTGTTTTGGGGGTGGTTTTTAGTTTTTTTAGTGTGTGTTTTTTTTGTTTGTTTGTTTGTTTTTTAAACCAGATCATGTTACAAAACAGAAAATGGTATTTCACCTGAGGCCTCCACCCCAGAAAAGCAGGAGTTGCCTGCCATCCCTGTTATCCACCTGTTTCAACAACCTCAAGACAGGGGTGCTTCCAGTGCTTTCAAATACACAGGTTTTGGAATCATAACAACTCAAGACCCCCTTCTGTGGCACAACTGCCTAAAGTGTCATCTCCCCTTCGATTTTCACATAAGACATGTTAAGCAGCAGATAGCAAAACATACTGTGCTATCTTTACCTGGCTCCATTTTAAAATTTGAATCCCCATAAAACTAAGAATGAAATTTTTAAGTGAAAATATTTATCTTAGAAAACAGAAGAGTTTGTGAACTCCTGGAGACAAAACAACTGCAGAATATATGATATTTGAAATTATTATTCTTTTTTTAAGACTACATTTTGAAGTATATTTAAGAAGTAGGAAAAACACTAAAGAGAAAATGTCACAATTAAGCTAAAACATTCCAAAACATCAGGAATAATCTTATTTACTTGAACAATTTCCAAATGTAAATGGGTTGCAAACAGAACGCCGTTTCCATTTCCCCAAGTTCAAAATTGAGTTTGCTCCAGTGAAATCCCTAAAAATTCCTCAAAGTTTTTTTTAAAAGAGTTCTGTCTTCTGAGACCAACTTATGAGCAGGAAGGTATCTTGCAGCAAACTACCCTGGGGATGAATCAGGAGGGAGTCACCCTGCACCTCAAAGGACAACTCGTTTTTCTTTCACTGAGACTGAAACAACACTATGTGATGGAGCAGCATGGACCACTCTGCCTCAGTCTGCCCAGTCTGAAAAAATTGCCTTCAAATATATTTTTCTATTTAGAGAGACTGAAATACCCTCTTCCTTTTGGCCAGTGAAAAGATTTCAACTTGGCTAATATCAACTTAGATTTGAGTAAGGCTTATAAATAGAATTTCAGAATCACATTATTTTATTTTTTTAAGGATCTGATAAATATAATTAATTTTCCAATTTAAGAGTTATGCAGTCTCTCCAGAACATCACCTTTTTGCATTTTTGTGTGTCTCCTCACCCTAACACCAAGAACTTAAATACAAAGGAAGCAACTGTTCTTCCTGAAATAAGGGACTGCAAACCATGAAAATCAGACAATCTTGCACACAATTTATTTTTTTCTACCTTGTACTGTGAAAGCTATAACGAAATGTTTTTTCCAGCTCAAGAAAGAATTCCCATTGTATGACAGAACACCACCGTAGATAATACTTCAGAGCAGCAACAAGGCTATTCCTTCCTATTAAAAGTATGAAACCATGAGTACAAATAGACCATGTCTGCTGTTTGACTGCCTCTGTGGAACCTGTTGTTCATACAAAAAACGGGTCTGCTGTTTCACAGGGTGTACCTGGCAATGAGGGTGCTGAATGACAACACCTTGCAAATTTAGCTGTGCTACAGAAATACATTATCACCTTCAGCTGCCCTTTTTTTTTTTTCCTGTTGTTTCCTCACCCTTCTGCAAAGGGTTGCTGCCCCCACAGCATACGCTAGTGGAACAGAGAGCACGCTGCATGCCTTGGCCCACGAGGGTGCAAAACCCACCGTTGGTGCCAACTCGCTCTCATGAACAACTTTAAACTCTGAAATCTGCACAGGGAGAGGTGCAGAGCCAGCTCCTCTCACAGGCTGGGCAGCACTGAGTGTACCTGTCAGCACTGCTGGTACAGCTGTCTCTGCCCCATGGATCAGCCTCCTGCTGACAGCTTGCAAGGGCAGAAGACGACACACTAAGACATCTTCCACCCGCAGACCTCTTCCATCAAACAATAATTAAGAAATTTCTTTTTCTGTGAACACTTAATTTTGTAACAGGTCATATTGACAAAAAGGCAAGACAGGAATTTTCAAGCTAATAACTTTTTAATATACATTAGCATTTATATGAGTATTTCCACAGTATCAGATGAAGCCTAATGAAATCAAAGCTCACCAAATCTGGGTTTCATTACTATTATCCTCAAAACTCCAGTATTCTTCCTCTGTTGTATTAGCCTATGTTATACTACAACATAGTATACTATGACTCCCTGTACCTGATAAAAGAAATATGTCTGTAAATACATGTAAAATTTCCTTTTGAGTATCTAATGCAAATTAACAATGGGAGAATTACCTACATTTTCAAGACATCTGTCATTTCTTCTGCTCAAATAGATGTTGCTAAACCTAGAGCAAGGTCAACTGCTGCATGAAATACACACTTGAACTTCTTCTAAAATAGTATTTATCACAAACAATAGAACTCCACGAAGACTTACAAGATATCATATCAGATAGGTATGGGATATTACATAAGCATTGTGGCATGATTAGTGACTGTTAACAAGTGGATTTACTTACTCAGTTTCAACAACTTTTCTCCAAAATGACTCTTGGTACCTTATCCTGTCTGGCTCCCACCCCCAAAAACTGGAATCAACAGCATCAAGTGGCTAGGCCACTGAGCTAGATAGCTATTTATTGTGCGTAGCTATTCAAAAAATGCAGTAATGGCACAGGAAAAATAAAAGGGAATAAAATAGAATTCTCATGAATATTTGGCTTTAATATCTTTAAAAACATTCTCCTCCTCTTCCTGGAAGAAGTAGTTTATAGACCAGCTTTTAATAAGGCATTGTATCTAATGGATTGGATCCCTCAGACAGCCAAGAGACTGTATCTGCAAGACGTTCCCCTGAAATCCATTTTGAAATTGAAAATATGTTTACTATAGAAGTGAAATAATATCATGGGGCTTAGAGCAAAGATCTATTATCTCCAACGGATGCAATCCTAAGAAGACTTTTATTTATTTCATATAAGTCACATTGTTTACACCACTGGGAGAGATGCAGAATAAAGAGTATTTAAAAAGACCTGGGTCTCTCACCCACAGACTATGCTTTCAAGAAAGCACAGTCTAGTGTGTACATATATACCTATATATCAACCAAATATATCCTGTTCTAAGACTGACAAATGCACTGCAAGAACAAGAACAGGGTTACTGAAATTCTCATTTGGTGATAAGCGGGGATGAGATTTTTCCCAGTGTACGTACAGAGATTGGACTGAGAAACATACCAGAAGTAACTGAAAAATTTCCAACACAAAATGTAAAGACCTAGTTTTGACGAAAGACAGGAAGAGGAAGGCATAGCTGCCTTTTTGCAGGCTGTGATGCCTTGGCAGCCACCAGGAGGCTCACAGTCACTGCTGCAATCCTGCCTTTCTGTCCCTTCCTGGCACTTACCTATGATGAGCTTTTTTAGTTCGCAAAACCAAACTACTAACACGAAACCATAAGCTTAGGTTAGCTTTCTGCCCATTTGGTGAACCTAAAGGGTTTATTCTATGTCAAAAAGCACCGAGGGAAAGAAGCAGAGCTCGCATTCCAGGTCAGCATTTATTCCTGGCTTCTGCCATTTGTGGGGTGATGGTCACATCCTGAGCAGGGGTGACAGACAATGGTATAATGCGCCCCAGCACTGCTGCTCCTCAGCTCTGCTTTTGCTTCAGGTTTCTTTGTTATTACATAGGTTTGCTACCTTTTAAACAACAAAAAAAAAAGAAGTCAAGAATGTCCAGGTGCAAAACCCTCAGCTTCTCACCCTATATCACGATATGACCCCCTATTGTGATGTTAGTAGCACAGCTCAGTAAATTTTGAGATAGAATTTAGGTAAGTGTGGGTAGACAGTCAAAGAAGTTAGTATTTGAATACCATAAAAATATAAATAAGTACTACAAATAAACATACTATTGTATTTTTTTCCCCTCCCAAGTTCCTCTTGTTGTAAATGCCTTTTGTTTCCAGTATTAGCTGAAATTTCACTATATATATGAAGATACGCCTATAAAAAATTATTAAAAAACATAAGTGTCATCTTTAGGGACATTGTGCTCAACAGAGAAGCTACAAATGAATTCACATACATTGCATTTATGATGTGCCCACATGCAGCAAGCTTCCTCTGCCTCCAGTACTAAAAGGATTACTGCTCTGCAGGAAAAGTTATTCTGAAAACTCAGAAGTTTAAGCTGCTTCTGACTCATTTCCATGAGTTCAGCTAAAGATCTGCAAGACACTCAGGGTTAATGCACAGCATACCAAAGATAGCCACTTCTCTAAAGGACCAAAACGAAGCGCATTTGGGTTATGCCCCTGCTCTCCAGCCCCATGCAGCACCTCTCACATCCACTGCACCGAGGGCCCCGACCCCCAGGCACAGCAGCATCAGCCAAGCTGGTCCTGGGACAACCCCACATGGTACCAGTTCCCCACGAGTGCTGAGAGCATTTCTAGAAAAGAATCATAGAATGGTTGAGGTTGAAAAGGACCTTAAAGACCATCTAGTTCTGAGCCCACTGTGCCATGGACAGGGACACCTTCCACTAAACCAGGTTACCTAGATCCCTGGTTGAGTCTTGCCTTGAACATTTTCGGGATGAGGCCTGAACCAAAATCATGCCATGGATCATCCTAAAAATTTTAAAAAATGAGCAAATCACATACCAGTTCTCAAACTATACTTTAACCATACTTTTTTTGCTAATGAAGACATATCCTTGGCACTTTCATGCTAAGAACAAACTCCATTTTGGGAAGCTATAAAAAAAAAATTCCAACACCTCTTAAAAAAAATTTTTTCCCCCACATTTTTTTTTTAATTTGTCTTCAAGGCCTGATGTTGAGAGCTACAGATATCCCAGTTACCTACAACTAAAGTACCCAATTTTTTTCCCTCCATATTTTACTTTATTCATGCCAAATTATTCAGGGATGGCTGGCAAAAAGCCAAGGAAAAACAAATGGACTGAATCTGGTGCTTTTATATGTAGCACAACTAAGACTTTTATATTACACAGGAATGAAAAACACTAATGTCTCGCCAAAACATCCCAAGCTCCTACAGCACTCAGCAGTCATTTCTGATGCACTGGGTGAATGCCATTGCTAACACTTAAGAGCACATCGATAGCTACTTTCAAGTAGGTACTTTGAAGCAACACACTTGGGCCTCTCAGTGATGGTTGGCTTTCATTTCCTACTAGACGCATCCATACTATTCCCAGGTGTGTAACAGAGCTGATCTACAGAAATTTTAGAGCCTACTCTGCTGCAAACAGACCAATATAAAACCAGCACTTGAGAACCTGGTCACACTACAGATAAGCATAGAAGAGAATCCAAGAGTTCTTTGTAATTGAGATAGGACTAAAAGTGAGCATTATACTACAATAAGCAAAAAAGAAAGTAGTCGATGGACTACATATATGTGGAAAGACATTAGGAATTTTTAATATTAAGTTAATTATTCTCCCATCATATTAAGACTATCATTCACAGTCTGCAGAAGAATCCCTGTCCTTAAGCAACAAGTTCGATGTTTCTGTTTTGATACCATTTTATCAACATATTCTAGAAGAATTAACAGGTTGGTTAGAAAAATAATTGAAAATAGTAGGGGAAAACCAAGACAGGATTAATACTTTCAATTCTAGTACCAGGTGCCCTACAAAATGGTGTTAAGTTTTTTACTGGACATGATCAGGATCAGCTCAGTGCTAAAACTCAACAACCCCTCCTCCCTAGCGTTACTCAGCCCAACATCTTTTCCTTCATCAGGCTTATCCTTATCGCCATCAATAATAATTTTCTGCACAGCAGAAGTATCACCAGGCTTGTAATCACTGCCAGGCTCCTCTGGCAGAAAAATCACTCTCTGACTCACTCTAACAGCTTTAAAGAGGCTGTGACAAGCATGGCAGTGATATGCTGACAACCTTTTTGAAATGTAAAGAGCTGGTTATGGGCATACACTAAAAGAAAAAACCTTACTTTTCTGTTCTAAAAATGCATATCTATTTTAAAAATATATTATTGCTAGTTAAATTGGTAAAAAAAATAATCTTTCCATCTCTACCAAATGAAAGAAGATAATGATAAAATAGGTTCACTGAGTCTTGTAGAAAAGTGTGTCTAGAACTTAAAGACATCATACTGATGTTGGGGTAGGGAGGGAAGTGTACAATGACATTTTAAGGAAAAAATAGTTGTTTGAGCAGGTTGAGTTGAGTAGGGGATGGCTTGCTAACAAAAAACCACTCCCTTGACCAGAATTTCAGCTGCCACACTGCAGGGTCCAGGCACTGTCTGGGTAGAGAAGCCAATACAGGTTCAGAGCAAGGAACTGAAGAGTATCATAGGCTATACCAGTCACTGTCTTCATTGTATATTCCCCACAGAAGAGGCAAAATAAAGATGATTTCCATCCTAGAGTTCAGATAAGTGCCACTGTGATATTTTCAGATCTCCATGAGAAACATACATCAGTCTATAAAGCCTTTATGTCCCTTCACATTTTGGTTAAAAAAATAATGTGCCTTATTTCTTCCAAAGTAAGAGAAAATATAAAAGCTGTGCTGAGGCATAAGATCTATTTCTGTCCTGTGTGTTGAACACTTGCAAAGAACAATCAACCTTATACCCATACAATCCAAGCTCTACAGTAGCACCACTGGGTAATCATTACTGATTTTCTGCAGTAGACAGGTCTTTGTCAAGCACAGAAGAGGATAACAAGGTTTCAGAGACTCATCACTGGGATAGTTGTGGGCTTTGACAGTGCACAAACTGCATAAATCTGGGGAAGAGTCAAGTATGAAGGGTCCATGTGAGCTTTAACTACAGCACAATTCATCTGCATAGCCAAGTACAAGCAAGTCTATTCAGAATACATGGAAATCTGCTAACTTATCTTGCAATTAAGCAAAGCAAACAAATTTCCCAACATACACAAGCTATACAAGAATATCTACCTAAAGATGACCTGAAGATTTTTTTAAAAAAATTGAACTACAAACTGTTCTTAAAATCTGTTCTCTTTCATTTCAACGATACAAGTGATTCCAAGCTAGAGGAATTTTTCCCCACTCTCTTCTCTCTCATCTCACTTTTTGAATTTTTGGTATCCCAGTGGAAATAGTATTGAACATCTAGAAACTCATTATACCACAATTAAAAAACAGTTTCATTACCTATTTCTTGCCATATGTTCACGTAATTACAATCAGTGTTAAAATCTTGTCATTATAGTTTGCAAAGAATTAACTGTGTGACAGACACTTCGTCTCATATTTTAGTAATGCTAGTTATTAATTATTTGCACTTCTGCAATGCCTAAAGGCCATTTCAGTAGGAAAATACATGTAGTAAAAAGACAGACCATGAGGGATATCTTAAAAGATGGGTGTATTTTCTTAAATCTATCTCATCCAGTATCAGAGAAATCTAGCTGTAAAAATTGCACAATATTTTAGTAAAGGATAAAGTTAATCTCCTATATATCCATGTTTTGCCACATGTAGTTGGAATTAATTCTTAATTCTCTGGCTTTAATATACAAAGGACTCAGATCCTTAAGGTTGCTTTCTTAAACTACTACCTTTTTCTCATCCTTAACTCTTGAGGCCTTTTTATCAGGTCAAAGAGGTCCCTCTTCTGCATGAATTTTGTAATATTTTTTATTTTGCTTCATTAAATACATTTATATTTTCTAAGAGATATAATAGAAAAAAATAAAATTTCCTCAATTAGCACCACTATAGATTCCCAAGAAACTAAGCATATATAACATTGCATTATGCCTTAGGAACAAAACTAGAGCTTAGCTCCAACAAAGTTTAAAATATGTCTGCCGCTTTTCTTTTTTAATCAATAAATGGAATTAGCCTTCATGGATACTACAGTAGANTAAGATAAAAAGTAAGTGACTATTGTGAAGTTTATGTTTGTTTCTAATGATCAGACTTTATGCAGGGAAATCTTTATTGCATTTGGATTCGGGTTTCAGTATCTCTTGTTCATACAGAAGTTTTAACTGGTAAGCTGTCAGGGAGGGTATGACAGGCTTTCTACAGCAACACAGCCAGGATCAGTATAAAATTAATACTTCAAAATTTCTGATCTTTAGCATGCACAGATAATTCCAGAGAATCAAAGTCAAATCTTTCTATTATCTTTGATGACAATTCTAATATTTACATAATTTTTATCTACAGCATCTGAATTTTTTCCTGTAAGGGGGTTGGAAGAGCAGGGTGGTTGCTGCTGTTTTAGTTTTAAATTACAAATGACCAGTAAGATATTATTTTAAAATTGCTCTGATATACCAACTTCTTAGAAGTATTCAATGAAATTATCTTCACACAAATGCATAAGAAGGTAACAGCAAGTTGCCAAAACACCTCTGCTTGGACCTACAGAAACTTTTCTACACTTCAAAAAAACGTAGTGGCATCTTCTAATTTAAGTCTCTAGAAAATCATTTCCTATGCTTTGATCACAGAGACATGCTTACATACTTTCCTGTTTATTTTCATCATACTTCTAGCAAACATACCCTTTAAGTTGCATACATAAACAAATGAATTTACATCCATATATGTGTGTACATCAAGTCCAATCACAGCAGAAAAGACTATCATGAACAACACTTCAAAAATAAAAAGTCTGCAAGTTTTCCCTTCTAAAATGAAGAAGTTAACAAAAGCAAGGTGAATTCACTGAACATTTCAGTACCTCTGAAGAAATATTACCACCAAAAAACTCTTAATGAGGTATGATAATTTTTAGTCATGACCTGATTCTGTAATCCTCCTGAACTCTGAACTCACAGCACTTCTGGGAAACCTTGTTCCTTTTCAGGCTTCGTAAGAGATCTCTTGAAGACAGTGTAAAAGTTGAACATCATCCACTAAAATTTAAATCCTACCCTAACTCAAATGTTCCCAAAATCTTCTGTATCCTATATATCTATTCCTAAAGAATGGGAAGCAATATACTCAAACCTTAAAATACACATTTTAAAGGCAAAACATTTAGAAGATGTCAAAGGCATGAGTCTGTCATTTAGTTCATTGCTTCTGAGATGCAGAATACACAATCCTGGTCTTATGGTTCTTTACACTGAACTCCAGTTTTATTCTGAAATTAATAGCAATCATTCACTACTCCATGCATTTAAGTTCAAAATCTTCAGCTGCACAAGATTTTACCTTTTAAATATTGTTTTATTAGGTAAAATTTTATTTTTCCTTTGGAATAAACTAAAGAAGCAAATATGAGTGTTCAATGCCCCAAAATGGGACTCAAGAGGCCCTTCTAAAGCAACAAGCAATACTAAAATAAGTAGCAAATAGGAACAACATTCCATGGAGGAAGACAACAGTGGTAGAGATATAGTATGAAACTGCATAGAATCATTACATGGCTCTATTCTGAGGTGACCACATGTCAGTATCGTCAGGTCCACTGCAGCTCTTGCACTGAAATGGAATATACTGGGACACTCATTTCCTACAGAGAAATCCTCAAAAAATTCATCATCTAAGTTTTGGCAGATGATACCTGGTTCTCAAAGTCAAAGACATCTCCAAAAATTCAAGTCTATCATAAACCTAACACTGCATTTTCCAGGACTGGGGATGAAATAAAAATAGCAAGCTGCTTGAAGCCCTACATCAGATTCCACTGCTCTGAGGCTCATCGCCTTTCAAGAACAGAATCTGCAATGGGGACCACTGATATTTTGGACTTTTCTGTCTTCTTGCCTCAGTAGAACTCGCCCTTCAGATACGTGGTCCTCGGTCCCTTCAGGGAACTTCACAATGTGGAGTCAGGCTGGAGAGGAGCCAAAGCCCAAGCCTGAATTGCCCCCAGGAAGTAAGAGTGGAGAGGAAAGCACAGAGAACAGCCACAAAATGCAGACATGGGTGTCACACATCACACTGGCTTCTGCTGCAGGATTGCGTCCAGCTGCACACAAAGGGCTTTGACCACACAAACCAAAAGCTGCCATCTCTCTCAAATTCTTTTTGGGATATTCTAGAATGTACGTATTCTAGAATTGTACATATAATAATGAGTCATACCCTCACCTTAACACCGTAAGAATCCTTCATGATGCTATTAAATCAAACATATTAGGCAGCAGGCATTGTCACACCTACCAAGACATTGCATTAGGGCTGCGTGCAGGTGACCGGGCTGCTGCTGAGACCCCACCAGGCAGAGTGTGAGAAATTGCTGGACAAAGCATAGGACAATATGCAGATGTGACAGCTCACAAGGGGCAAAACTGACAGACAACAGCAGAAGGGGTTCCTGGCATTCATGGACAGTTATTGGGTTCTTACATGAGGAACAATCTGCACAGACAATCAAAGTAAAATCATGGGAGAACATTAAGAAGTTGCCCTCCATGGCCAACAGTACCTCAGCCACCAGTTCAGTGCTACCATAAGGCCAAGACTACCAAGGTAACTGCGTAAAACACCAAATTCTGGTTGGATTTACTAAAGCTGGCATCAATGGGGAAAAAGTAATTATGGATAGGTTAACAGGGAGAAGGACAAAGACAGGAAGAACAGGTGATGAATAAGAGAATGAAAAAAAGAAGAAACATAATAACAAGCACAAATGTTCCTTGTAATCAGGACTGTCTGGGGATACACAAGGCAGCCCTGTGTTCCATCCCAGCAGACTTACTGAGCACAATAAACCAAACATGTTTTTCTGACAAAATGACATGCTGAATGCATTTCTGCAGTCAGGAGGAGCATGGGGCATGGCAAGAAGGGATACTTTCCCCTGCCAGCTCTAGAGGGACTAGCAACCTGTTGTCACCTTATTCCATGACAGGTGCAGTACTCGCAGCATCAACATCTTCCCAGTCATTTCCCAATACTCTGTCCACTTTTATAGTCTACATCTGTTAAAAATCACATTTTAGCAAGGAGAACGATATTGCCATAGTTAGGTTACAAGCTGCCGTGCTGTCACTACAAAAAAGTGTAATTAGATTTTCCATAGTAGGTTGATTTGACACTCAGTACTTTTCTTTCTTCATTTTATGATGGGATCACACTATACAGAATTGTCATTCAATGTATGACAGATTACTGATTTTGTTCCATTTTCATTTATTGCATTATATTTTTAGGAACATAACATGAATTTTATGCTTGTTAACAAAGTGTCCAGTCTATGAAAACAAGATTTAAACTAGGATTTCCAGTTTTTGGAAATGTACCTTTTTAAAGACTACACATTTTAATTTACTTTTAATTTACTTTTTAATTTACTTACTGTGTAACCACAGTTAATTCTATCTTAAGTAAGTTATTCCAATATTTAATGGACAATACAAATTACCTGAATCCTACTGTTTGTATGTTTTTCTTCACTAAGCACCCATAGATACAGACAATCTTCTGACTCATTCTGTCAAAGATGCAAGGCATTACTTTGTTTTCTGTTGCAGGCACCCCTCAGCATGACCCTTTCATTCAGGAGTTAACCTATCTGAATTACCAACCCATTAAACTAAATGAATTGTCAAAGCTGAATCTGACAATTTTGTACAAAAAGCTATTCATCAAGAGATTTGTAATGTAACTGTTAAGTGAACAACGAGAACTTAAAGTAGCAATATTAAGGTCTGTAAAAGCAGTGCCAATTAGCACTGTAATATTTCTAATGTCATACTTTTGCAGCTCCTAATAGTGCCATTCATTTAACATGTTCAATAGAACGTGGGCTTAACCTGAAAGCTTTATAGCAAACATCATGAGCTTTGAAATAGTTCAGAGGATAATTTTTTCAGGTTTTATTTTCAAAAATTAGTTAATCCTTCTATAGATTGCATGTTCAAATATAGTACCTAAAGTACATGGACAGAAATCTCCACAGCTGAGTTATCCTCAATATCCAGCCATACTACAGGTAGTTCTCACACAGCTTGGCAGTAACTCCAGCAAAACTCTACCTCTCCTTCCTGCCTCTCCCCAGAATGGCTCAGTTAGTCCAAAGACATCTTCAATACCACTCTGTTTTGTTTGAAATCTGGAAGCTGCATGCAAATGGAAGAGAACTCACACCTATATTGCTCTTGACTTCTTTACATTTCAGATACTACCAGAAGTATTTTATCTGCTTATTCCTGATTTTGCTGCCATCCTCATCCAAACACTGTTTCTCAGTCCTGCAGGTTCAGTCTGGAGTCCTCACTCCTCATGCTGTACAGCCTGTTGGCAGTCAGCTCCACGGTTTAGTCACTGCAACACTTCCCAGGGCGTGGGGAAGGTGATGTTTCCTCATCACACAGACAATACATGGTACCTGAGAACTGCCACTCTAAACTCCTCTATTCTCCCAATTCAGTACTCCTGTCTTTTTGTCCCTCAGGAGACTCAAAGCAATTGACACCCAACACTAAAACACAGTTCCAGTAACAAAAATAGGGACATAGTGAATGCAAAAATCTCATCCTTATTGATAACTCCAACACCATGAAGGTTTCAAAAAGTGAATAAGAGGAACTGAAACAGGAGAGTGCAAACTTGAGCCCCAACCACGGTCTGCATATACCTGTGTATGCAAGTGATGCTAGTGATACAAATTACTACAAATCTGCACCCTTTTGGCTGTAATAGCAGAAGTCTCAAATTTCCTAGAGAAAAATCAGCACAAGTATCAGTGTCTCTGTCTTAATGCGCTTCGAGGATGATGCACTGTGTGACTGAGCACAGTGAGAATTGACAGGGAAATATTTAAGATTTAATCAGGCCACCTTTTCCTTCCTGATGTTAGTTTATTAATCTCTGCATCTCTTCAAAGCTGTCACAATGGGATTTGTCTTATCAACTGTTTGTTTGTTTAAAGAACAAAGAGATGTATAAATCATTTTCTTTTTCCCTCCTCCCCCACAAATCACCCAGAATATTGATAGGTTCTGCTAGATCCTGTAATCGCTGAAGGTATGTAAAATCAAGGCATCCTACTAAACTTTAGCCTCTACATGCTAACAAGCTGCTCTAGTAAACTTAGTTCAAACCAAAGGAATAAGATAACATCAGTTCACTATATAAACAATTAAAGACTCAGTTTCATGAACTGATACTCTGAACATTAATATTTTTAAGGGCTTTTTTTTTAATTCTGAGAGAGAGAAAACATTTAATTTCATGTAGGAAGAAAAGAAAAGACAAACTTTGTCTTGCTTGTTTCAAACAGAACTCATGAAAACACCCAGTACAAATTCCAAGAGACTTGTTTTCTGTTGGGTTCCCAAAAGACGTCAACATAAGCTAATGAGATGATGATGTAAATATATTAGTAGAATTTTTTTTAAAATCAACAATAAAAGCAAATTTTCTTCTTCCATTCCCATTATGGGAAAAGTGTGCACTTATCTACAATTGCTATAATTTTTTGCCATTAAAGTACCATTTGATTTCTTCTCATTCTTAGTTTGTTTAGGGAACAAAAAAGAAACAAATTATTTTTCATTTCAATAAAGCCATTAAAAATTTGCTGACTTTCTGCATAATTTAATATAGAATATTTATAGCTTCAAATGAATTAATCACACTGGCAAATTACAGACATCATTAGTCAATTATGCATACCACCACAGGGCGTGCAAATGCAAGACTCTAATCATACAAGATGTCTTCAAGTGTTACTGAAAAGAACATTAAAAACCATGGATTAAAGTCATAATTGTCACAAATACCTGAAATTCCTTTAAGTTTACAGGATATCCGTCCAGTGGAATGAAATCAAAATTTACCCACTTGCCTCTAAGCTTTTTAATAATTCCATTTCTTACAAATCTGATCTGTTTGTAGAATGTAAATACAATTAGCTCCTCAACTACGGATTTTCTGGGGGGTTTGGGCACCAGAAGCCTTAGCTACATGTTTGATTAAATAATTATTTCCTTCACCTGCTGTACATTTCAATGCACTGGCATTTCTTTGGAGAAAAGTGGGTATTTTGTGTCAGAAAACATTGTTTAAGACAAACAGTAGAACAAAGAACTCATATTTAGTTGTGTGTAATTAAAATCTTTATCTGAAGGAAACAAAAGTTTTGTTACTACAGAATTAAATTTGAAAGCTATGTACACAAGTAAAGGCACTTAATTCCTGCAGCACAGCTGCACCAACTAGAAATGCTGTATTCCACTATATACAATTGGATTATTTCAGTCAGTAATTCCCTTCTTTGTCTTAGAAATTACTTTGGGGCTCATTGAGATCCAAAGAAATGCAGTGCAGAGATGGCTCATCCCATTTGGAACAGCCTGGCATGGCTACATGGTATAGTGGCAGCATGTCACAGCCACCACATATGCAAGAATAAACTACCTCACATGCAAGAGATGGTACGGCAGTACTAGAAAAAGAGATGGCGAAAGAGAATAAAGCATGATTAGCAACTAAGTTTCTTAGGATTTTTTTCCATAATTGGCCTCAATGTCATCATCTTCATCCTCACAAACACACAACGACATCTTGTGCTTTTAAGTGACCAAAACAACAGCTCCAGGGGAGAAGTCATAGAATCATAGAGGCTGGAAAAGACCTCTGAGACTGGGTCTCATCAATGCTGCATCCAGAGTCAGAAAAGTCACATGACTAAGCTGAGATAGGTTGGTACTGGTTCTGCAAGTCTACACTCCAAATAAGACAACACTAACTCTTCATGGTGTTTTATTTAGCTGGTTACATCCATATTTTCATAATAAAAGCCATTATGCATCTATTGAGCAACATACAGATCTGTCTTAACTTGTCTAGAGAAAGGCAACTCTGCCTTTGTAGAGAACTATTATGTCGCATCCTTTCAGGTATTCCTCAAATCCTCTCCTGTCACCACAGAAATAATTTATAGTGGTTCAGTGAGGTTAAGGTCAAAATATCACAAGGCCACTCTGTCCTGATTCATTCTCTAGACTTCCTTTTAACTGTGTATGTTGTTTCTACTTTTCAAAACCAGATGAGTTTGAATACAATGATGTGGTCTTCAGTCGTTGGCAACAATATCACTGTATCAAAGCCAAAGCACAGAAACCCCCAATGAGATTAAGCTGAATTCTGGATTTAATCAAATTCACTTCTTGCTTTTTTCCTCTTGCTTTCTCCAGGTAAGTTTACTCTCCACCCCCTATTCCCCCTTATTTACATTAGCTATTTTTTCCAGTCACACAGCTAAATTAAAAAAGATAAAACAGTGAAGTTCGTGGCTGTCCAACCAGTTTAGCTTTGGTATGAGATACAAAAATTGGTTACTTTGTGTGCCCTTTGTACTAGCCCCTAGAAAATCAACTAAGCATTACAAGGGAGTTCGCGCCTCCTTTGCTTACTTAATCCTGTGCACAGAGTCTCTTTTAGGTGTTTCAGAGTGACTAGATAAGTGAATGTTGTACAAAAACTTGCCAACAGATTCTGGAAACTCCTGCATCTGAAAGTAGTACTACAAAGACAAAATTTCCAAGTTTTTCCTCTCATTTTGTGCATAAATAAATAAACCCCTTAACATTAAAAATTAGTCAGCCTAACTATGCTGCCAAGGAAGACATTAAATACCACTGCAACAATAAGTGTAAAAACCAGACTTGTTAAAGTTCACAGGAACAAGAAATTAAAGATTGATAGCAGTGATAGTAGTACTGAGACCCTGCACACATCCACCAGCTTAGAGCACAGCTAAAAACAGCTTATATAGAAAAAAATTAGCACAAGACTGTGACTTAATTATTTTATGAGGTGTTGTCACATTCTATATTCAGAATGAGATAAACCTACTCAAAAGAGAAGGAGAAAAAAGAGCAGATACTTAGTTTTGCATGATGTTCTATAAACTTGGAGGAAAACACCAAAAACATACTTGTTTCATAAAATTTTTGAGTTTTGACATGTTTTGGGCACACTTGAAAGCACACAGCTGAAATACAGTTTTTTGTCATATTCATGCAATAGTGGAATTCACGATGAAGTCAAAAGCCACTATCACAAACAAGGAACACAGACAGATTGACAAGGAAGCTCAACAAGTTCATACTCCAACTGTATTTCAGTGATTAATCAAATCTTACCCTGCCAACTTCTCGTTAAGCACAAATGTTAGCAGAAGGAAATAAAGGGAATAAGTCCATCAATTGGGAAAGAAGGAAAAAGAGAAGTTACTATAGACCATAAACTCACATAGGAAAGGCCCTACCATCAGATGGCTTTCATTTTTGCCAATGCAAAGGAAAATAAAAAAACCCAATTTCAAAATCTATAACTGTATATATTTACAGGTAAGGTGTCTGCCTCGATATTTCTATTGAAGTTTGTAATACAAAAAAAAAATCAACAGCAATAATTAGGTAGTGCCATTCCTTTGTCTTAAACTCAAATGCATCTGAACAAAACCACCAACCTGTCAAGCATCTATGGTTCTGTATTGAAAGCTGAAGTGTTTGGGAATTTTAACCTTAACTTCAGCAATGAAGACCTTGAAAATCTCACTTAAATTTATCAGCTTGCATTTCTGGGCTCAGTGTTTAGTACAGCTATTCACCAGGAGATGGCAGCAGTTCCCACTGAATTTATTTACATGACTATGAAATTACAACATATTAAATCCAAAACAAATACGAACCATATGCAAATTATAAATATAAAATCATAAATCCTGCAGATGCTCTTAAAATATAATTCTTCATCAGGGGACTGTATTATATGTGTATTTCTATTTTACTCGCATGGTGATCATTTGCTTCTGGGTCACCTTCAGAAACGAATTAAAAATTGATGTATTTTCATATGCCGTGACACATTCTTTGCAAGTCAGAAACCAATGATTTATTCCCTTATTTATAGAGTCAGTAATAATACACTGCAGAACCCAGAATGATCCGTGGGTAGTGGTGGATAAAACTTTTAAAGCTTGATTTACAGCTGTAAGGAAATACCCACGAGTCAAGGATAAAGACGGGATACAAGGTATGAGGGTGTTTCTAGTCTAAAAAAGCTGGATTTTGGGGTGAGCGAATGGGGTAACAACTTTTGCACTGGAAATAAGGAGCAGAGATATGGAGAAAGAGGGATAAGAAAAATTAAACAGAACAAAGGAGGACCTCTGTAAGCTCTCTGAAAGATAAAATCTCATGTAAATCCCCAAAAGCTGCTTCAAATCATGACCAGTGTTCAAACATGTGAAAAAGAAATACAGTTCAGAAATACGAGCAGCTCAATGGATTTTAGGCTGAAACTCATTAACAACTGCTGCTGTAAGGGACAAGAGTATCAGAATCAAGAGGATGCTTTGTCTTCACACAAACAATGTGAGTTTCACCAGCTTTCACAGGCTTCACCATTACACCAGTGCAATCCTGTCAACTACTGTATAATCAGTTTCTTACCTTCTTCCCAGGAGGCAAAGCACACCTTGCAGGGTTAGTCATCACTGCTGTGAGTGACAAGGCAAACTTATCAGCACTGCTGAACTTAAACCATGGCGTGGTCCAGAGCAGAGATCAAAATAACTCTGTTGGCATTGATGCTCTCAGAGTGCTGGAGAACTGGGCTCCACAACACCAGATCCTGGCATAGGCCAGGCTCTATCCTAACAGCATTCTGCTACCACAGAGAGCTGCTACATTTACCCGTCCAAAAGCTGGAATGTTCTTTACCACAAGAGACCAAGGCCAACAGCACAAACAAACAAGGAGTCACAGCAGTGCTGGAAATTTCACCTCCACTGGTCAATGTATGTACTGACTAGCAGTACCTTAAGCCACTGATGAGGCTTGACAGGATGGCCTGGGTTGGAAGAGACTTTAAAGATCCAGTTCCAACCCCTCTGCCATGGGCAGGAACACCTTCCACCTGATCGGGGTGCCCAAAGCTCAAGCCAACCTGGCCTTGAACATTTCCAGGGATGGGGCATTCACAGTTTCTGAGCAACATGTTCCAGTGCCTCCCTACCCTTACAGTAAAGAATTTCTTCCTCAGTCTAATCTCAACCTACTCTCAGTTTGAAGCCCTTCTCCTTTGTCCTGTCACCACAGTTCTGGACAAAGATTGCCTCTATGGCTTCCTTGCACACTCCTTCAGACACTGGAAGGTTGCTCTGATGTCTCCACATAACCTTCTCTTCCCCCTACCCTCCTTCTCTTCTCAGCCTGTCTTCCCAGGAGAGGTGCTTTAGTTCCCTACCAAAAAGGGTGCCATAAGCCTAAGGCTCTTACTGCTCTGTCCCCACTGTCCAGCTTGAGGGGATTGCCCATCCTGGGCATGCAGAACAAAGCACTCAACAAACAGACCCCCCACACAGAAGGAAGGACATGAAAAAATCATCTACATCTAATTATTCCACAAACATGGGCCGGCAGACAAATGCAGTTTTACTTTTCCACCTATGAAGAAAGATTGGCTGCATAGTCCAGCTGGACCAGAAGTGCAACTGCAGCTTTGTCACAGTAGGAATATGAACCAAACTCTGGCAGGTTTAGTGCATACGTTCCCTTGAGCTGGAAATAATGTTTGGAGAAGTATCATAGCTGACACCAAAGGCCTTTTCTCTCTCCCAACCCTAGACAGGTAACACTGGCTTCCCTCTCACAATGGCTGTTAGAAGGTTAAGAGTTCTGTGGGAAAGGGTAAGGTCATTCAGCAAGAAAAATCTCCCTTCCAAAAATGATGTGGATCTTCAAAACCCAAAGGTAGTCCCTGAATCACAGAACAAGGATGTTTCCCACTCATTTTCCACAGATAAGATTGATTTTGTTCACCTTAGCCCTCTGGGCTCTGATGTTTCTACATATGATGGCTCAAAACACCTTTGGTATCAGCCTTTCACCAACCCAGGTCTCCTTCCACAATATTCACAGCCTGTTCTGACTTAGCATAGCTTCTGATGATGACTAGGCTGTTTCAGCGCAACAAACTAACAGGTTTGGGGGAGAAGAACGTAAGAAAGAATTTATTTTGCTCAGAGTTGCATCCTGGAGCATCCGCCTGTCACTTGCAGAAGCAAACAAAAAAAAAGGCAAATTATCAGAAAAGCCAGTGTGTAATGTTTCAGGTCCTTCCTTTCTGGCTGCATGGTCTTTTTGGATCCTTAATTAAGGAAACTCAACAATATTATGTAACTGAGAACATGGAAGTCAACCTTTAACAACTAAATAGTCTCAGTTCTCCAATTTGTAGTTAGCAAGAGTTAATTGTGCCTAACACCCACTGAAAGGTTTACCCATACTTGGAGATGGCATTTGATGAAGAATTATGTCTTCAGGATGACAACTCAGTGGTCATCTGCATTTGCTAAGAGTGATACACCTCCAGATACTGCAGAATAACTAAAAAAAAAAAAATAGTTCTAGATCCTGCTGTCTAGATTTCTTTTAATGTATTTATTTTTAAATGTGAGAATGCCTAATCTGTCATATTCCATGAGGCAGAAAGCTTATCATACCACTTCTTTACTAGTTAAATGAGGCAAACCAATGAAGAGCATGTTATAACATAAGGTAGGAAAAAGGAACTTTTAAGACCTTTTTCTCTGGCCTCAAAAGGAGACATTTCATTATTCTGGCAGAAAGAGGTCGAAAAGAGGAGACAACTGGCTGACACATAGCCCAGGTAACAGGAGGGTTATGCTGTTTTGGCAGGTGGAAGCCTTGTGATCAAGGGGCAGAATTTACATTTACTACTTCTCCATTTGAAAGCATCTGCCAGTCCCTCAGTAAAACAATGTACATCTCTGTGCCTGTCAGATTTGACTCAATTTGCCTGGTCCCCTCCTTGCCACAAAAATTTATGCAACTATGAATTCCTATGGCACTTTCACAAGGCAAAAACATCCCATGCTTTGTTGCAAGACTAATCAGCTGCAGTGTGTTTGTGACAATAAATAAATCCTCCTCAGAAATCCAACCAGTGGAAGCAGAAGCAACATCACAGAAAGCTGCAGCCGTGCAACAAATCTTGATCCAGCTGCAAGGAAAATTTAAGGTCAGAATTGCAGTCAGTCAAAAAAAAGGGCTTTTTAATACCTGCTAGAGTTGGGGGACATTTTCCCAGACTGCCAAAGTTGGTTTTCTCACTATGTGACTTTTTCCCCCAGAATTTTAATTTAGGATTATCTTCTGCAACAACACTGAAGAAATAAGAACTCTGAAATTTTGCACTGTCAATTTCTTGCCAAAAATAGAACTTTCAAAGGAAAGTTAATCTTCCATAATGTATTTCACAACATTTTCATCAGATTATCATTACATGATTTCTGGCACCTGCTGTTACTTGACTACTTAGGTCAATATTTTCTATTTATAACTCTCTACTGAAATAACTAAAACAAAAATTATCTTCTACTAAAATAATTTGTCAGTTATTATACTAAAAAAGTGGCTTCAACAGACCTTAAAGGCATTAGAAAGTGTGCTTCCCCTATTTCTTCTCTTCAATGTTTAAATCTCCTATCATTAACATATTCTGAATCTTGACCACTTGATAATATGGACAATCTAATACCTATAACTAATTGGGGTGAGGCACAGGGAATGTTGATAGTCTTCATGTTTGTATTTTTCAAACATAACACTAAACACTTGTGGTGGATTGACCGTGGCTGGACACCAGGTGTCCACCAAAGTCACTCTGTCACTGCCCATCTTACCTGGGCAGGGGAGAAAAAGCTTAACAAAAGGCTTAATAGGTTGGGATAGGGGCAGGGAGAGATCCTTCACTAGTCACCATCCCAGACAAAAGAGATTCAACTTGGGGAAAAGTTATTTCAATATATTACCACAGTAGGGTAGTAAGAAATAAACCCAAATCTTCAAAACCTTCCTGCTAAGCTCAACTTCAGAGGCATAGGAGAATAGCAAATGGGGGTTGTGGTCAGTTCATCACAAATCTGCTGCTCAGTTCTCCACAAACTCCTACAAAATGAATCCTTTCCATGGACCACAGCTCTTCATGACCTGCTCCAGCACAGGTTCCTCCCACAGGATGCAGAGTCCTGCTTGAACAGACTGTTCCAGTATGGGCTTTGCATGGGGTCACAGGTCCTGCCAGGAGTCTGCTCCACTGCAGGCTTCCCATGGAGTCACAGCCCCCTTCAGGCATCCACCTGCTCTGGCACAAGCTACAGCTGCATTTCTGCTCCACTCTGCACCTCCGTGGGCTGCAGGGGAATCTGCTCCGACACCTGGAGCGTTGGCTGTATCTATCACAGGAGAATCACAGACTATGATGAGTTGGAAGGGACCCACAAGGATCATCAAGTCCAACTCTTGGACCTGCACAGGACCATCCCTACGAGTCACACCATGTGCCTGAAAAGCTTCTGGCAGCTTATATTTAGACTTCCACGTCTGATCACTAAAAACTTTAGAATCACACAAACAGATGCTTTAACTTCTTGAAAACACACTTCTCTCCTTCCATCATTCTCCTCTCAATAACAAAACAAGGTCTATGCGGGTCTTCAGCAGCTTTTGCTTTTATCACCCTGATGTAAGAAGCCCAAGATCACAGAGAGTGAAATGGGAAAAAACCTCCATGAGAGCCTCAAGAAATAGAAGCTAGTTGTTTTCTTAAGTAAAATGCCAAGTATCTGATTTATTCAAATGCAACAGGCAAGTGATAAGGAAAAACGTGTGTGCAGTGAAACACCTCGAGATCTTTCTTTGCTGAGAGGCAATTGCAGGTATAAACAAGTGACAGCCTCCTGCTAAAAATGCTATTTCCATCTCTGCTGTTCAAAAGGAACCTTTTGTACCAAATGCACACATCATTCAGCTTTGCTGAATGCTCAAATGAAAAATAGATGCCCACTGTCATACAGCTATATTGATTATGAGTGAAAATGTGATCATTTTGCATTAACTTGCCCCACAGCACTGGAGTTCCATCAAAGCATCAGAAGGAAATTAATGCTTTCATATAGCACCCAAGAAAAATATGAGATGCTGCTCACTTTGCCCTCTAGACAAAGAGGTATATGCCAGTAGCTGAGAGGTAATAGCTTTCAGAAGAGAACATGAACTCTAGACTTTTATTAAAATCATTATTTAATGTGCAAAAAAATAATGAAGCCACAGCCTTGGCATTTAAAATAGCAATTTGTAGTCATTACATCTTAGATCATGAGGCTTATTTTGTAAAAAGCCAGTCTTTCTCAAATTAAAAATTCATCATAAACTCCCACAGATTATGTAGTCCTTTAAATGATGCCATTTCATACAGATTTATTTCAGCTAAACAAAGAGCCAGTAAAGTGGCACACATAAAACATCAATTTCACTGCTTTCTCACTGGAAAGACCTTTCTACTCCTTAGACTGCTAGGAAATCTCACACCAGACTTGACTAATGCATGGATATTTTAGTAATTTCACCTTCCAGGGCCATTTTAGACCTTAATTTGTCACTCTCCTTGCCCCTACTGTAGAGTGAACTGTAAGAAAAAAACCAAAACTTTCAACAGAAGGTTTCTTTCTTCTCTTTTCTCACTTAGAACAGCAGTCTGCAAAGTGAATGACAGTAAGAAGACATCAACAAGCCTAAGTGGATCCCTCTAACTGATGAGCATTTAATCCATTATGAATATTAGATTTATTTTTGATGGAAAAATAGGCAGTTAAAACATTTTCCTCTCCAGTAAGTATCCCATTAAGAACTTGCATTGCAAAGTGATGCAGCCCTACATAACTGATGCATTCATTCACCTTTATATACAACTGTTCTGTCTGATTTTCTGTGAGCACTAAGTAATTTTTACTGCATACATCATAGCACATGTAAATTTTAATGTTTTGTTAGGTAAATCCTTTGTAAGATCCCTGTGGCCTGACAAGAAGTTGCAAGATGGCACATTCCTTCCATGTCTTGCTAGTGGAAGATTTTACGCAGTAACTTGGAGAAGCATAAATGAGATTTACACATGTATCAGCAACAAAAATGCACTGCACGTTTTCCCTTTCCTGCTTCAAGACTTTTAATTACTGTTTGAGCTGTAACAGTGTCAAGAAGTTGGGATCGCTTTTGAAAAGAGCATTGAAAGAGTCAGCTCCTCCCCCAAATTATTTTAACATGTGGACCCAAATCAGCACATAACATCACCTGTAATTTAGTTTTTCTGGGTTGAATAGGCATGCTGATTTTGAACCCCCACCTCTTTTCAGCAAGAACAGTACATTTAAATTAATGTGTTTCAAAGTATGTCCTCTACTGTCTTCCTAATGTCTAAACTAAAAACACCTCTCCCACAGATGGCAATACAGCTTTTTCCATACCCTTTGGTGATCTCTATACCTACCTGATTACATCTTAATTAGGGGCTAGCAAGAGGCTAACAATGTTTTATTGAGAGACTAAAACACTACATTTGTTACTTTATTTTCCATCTAACTAAATGGTTTGGTCTTTAGCCATATCCCAACAACTTAGCAGACTTACCTCCAAACGCCTGTAGCACATAAACTTTTTATTAACCCTACAGAAAAGATTTTACTCAAGTTTTACAGTATCCTGTGATGTTCTCTGGAACTTCACTGGGAGACTCCAAATCTACATTGCAAAGCCAGCACTCACTAAACTGCTGTTTGACAGAGATTTATGCAAAGTTGTGGAATTCAAACTGGAAAATAATTTCTCAATAAAGACAGATTGTGGGAATCCAGAACAGGATGGCAATATATCCGGCCTAGATGATGTAAAAACATGCTTTAAACCTTGTTTTGCTTAAAAGAAGGATGTTGTACTTTTGATAACCATCACCCTTTCAGGAAGTTAAAAGAAAAAGAATGCCTCTCATGACAAATGGGGAAAAAAAAAAATCTCTGTAGTTATGAGCCAAATTACGTCAATCTAAAAATCCATTTAAGAAACTTAATGAAATATACCACTTAGAGGAAAAGTCAAAGTTAAGAAATTTAATCAGTGTTGCTAATTGGAAAGATGCAATCTTGTAGTTACTGTGCAATACCTTCAATTTGAACAGGTTCACTATGAAGTTGACAGAACCCAGCACTAGTTCACAACTGCTACTGTACAGGCATCAATGACATTTAGCTCCCTGTTTTATTAGTTTATTACTCATGAATCTTGGCATCTTTGAAGGAAATAGCAATATCAACTTGTAGCCAAGAACCAGATCAGAGAAATTATGAAAATAACCAGTACCTTGATGATTCAGGAAACGGAATCACTAGTTAGAGGTTGTTTAATACCTTGAAGTCTAAACAGTTTTCCTCACAAAATTGTTCTCAATTATTCTGACACTAATGGAAGCTTTATTTCCACATTTCTGAATACAATGGCGTTAAATAAAATAATGGATGTTGATGCACAATCTGTAGGATAAAGAATTCTCATCTCACCTGGAAGCACTTGCTGTCTTGCTAGGGGAATCTGGCAAGCTTACACCACTGTCAGAACAGTTTTGCATGCCCCTTACCCCTCCACCACAATGTTGTTATGAAAACACTAGAAATCAAAGCACCCCCCACTCAATATCCCTAACAGAGTGTTCAGTCCTCCAGGGTAAGATTTCACATGGGCTCATATACACCTCCTTATTACCTCCAGTTACATCATGCCAGACTGAGGCAGGAAGTTGTACAAGAAGGTTGCTGCTCATTTTTCAAAAGAAGCATCTTTATATTTAATCCAAAGAGCAAACAAAATTCTCCTTCCATGCTGCATACAGCTAGGGTCTTTAATGCTTAAATTCCAACAAAATATTAAAAATTATGGTCTCTCTTCACTATATAAAGATCTATGGTAGGATTTTCTAAGTGAGCAAGCATGAACAGCATTAAAGGAGCCGTGCCATTTCAAAGGGAAAATGAAATTATTTTTAGAACCATAAAAATTGGGGTGTTCATTAAAAGTAAAGAGATTGAACTGGTCAGGCAGATTGTTATTTTCAGTATATTCTTTCTTCTACATTGTGCTCACCTTTTCTCCGAAACAAACATTTGAAACGATTACGTATTCAAGAATGGTGTATCTGCCGAAAGAAAGACAAATACTTCTTTAGCTTGAAACTCAATTTGTGGCTGAATGATTAATGTCATCTAGGTCTTGCAATTACATAAGTTTGGATGTCACCCAGGGGCTTCAGGTTGTCATGGCAGTAGAAGTACATATATTTCTTGTCATTTCAGTGCACCACGGGGCACATTTCCCTGGATGGAGTACAGGCTCCCTCTATAGTTACAGTCTAGCAGCCAACACTGCCTGCTCTAACCACAACAGCTTAAATTTAAATTCTTATTTCTTTATGGCAAAGCTACAGGACAAGCAGATATTGCTGCATAACTCTCTGCTGCATCACTTGCCTTTCAGTTACTACTCTGATAGTAGAACTACTTTTTCAGAGGTAGTTGCTAAATATAATCCAAAAATATACTACAACCAAAAAGTGATTAATCAAATACAAAATTTATATTTGGTCATTTTGATCATCTTGCTTCAAATTAACATTTCAGATGAACTCTTTTATTGTAGTCTTATTGATATTCTGTTAATATCAGTCTTAATTAACAAGCAGTACATATCTTTTGTTCTCTTCCCTGTGGTTTATTTTTTGTGTTTGTGTTCTCACAAAGTAGATAACACCCTATATTTGCATCTCCCATAACAATAATTTGTTCTCCGTACAAAGCTCAGTCATCCCATCAGTTTGTCCCATGCCAGGGCCCCCAAAAGCAACATCTGGCCACTCTAAACCAGGTGTTTGCTCTGCTGGCAGCCAATCTGACTGCTAAGAATGCCCATGTTTCTGAGCTCAGTTTGAAATTTAAACTGCAGGACTGCTATTCTGGGGGGATGACTTTCCTGCCCACAATTATGCTCCTGACCTCTTCACTCCAAGCTCCCTTAGCTAGCATATCAGGCAGGTAAATAAAAGGGACGGATTTCCATGTGCTCATGGCAGCTGTGTTTGCAATGAGTACCATGCAGAGGAAGAGAAGACTGCAAGAAACACTGAAAGAAGTTTCCTCATCCTCATCTCTGCCCTTTACAGCAGGAGCGCTTCAGGTCACTTTAATGCAAAGTGCCAAAATAATATGCCAAACTAAACCCCTCCTGTCAGTTGCTGGTCTTGGATTCAAGAAAGGCTGAAAGCACATGCTCATTTGGGGACGCCCAAAAAGGTGCTTAAAGATACAGCTCCTAATTCCTCTGAGCAATTGCATTCACCCTGAAGAGAGCCCCAGTGAAAATGCTTGAATTCCTTCCAGGATAAAGAAATTAGGCCTTTAAAATAACTTCCTTAGCTCTGCCCTAGAGAGGTTTAAAACTATTCACATACCAAATTACTGTCTCTCAGTGAGAAGCTAAAAACTCTACTCTTTGAAGCTGCACCAGAGAGGAGAAATCTATAATTCCTCAGTTTCTGTCTCCTGCCCTGCTGGCAGCAGGAGCAGTGTGCTGGACACCTAAACAAATTCCCTGCCAGCATAAATCTCTGCCCCATCCCAATTACGAAGCACCTCTTGCTAAAGCAACTCCCATGTTGGATGCTGAGGTAGTTAAACACCAAGTTACAGCCCACCAAGCTGGTAAAGTGCCTCTGGGGCCACATCTAAAATAACACACCTCTCTGCAACACCTCAGACCCCTACAAACCCTACTCACCACCTCACAAAAACCTTACTCTACCATCAAGGCTTTTACCTATCTACTGTCTTTTGTCAGCTGTCACATCAGCCAGTAAATCCCTTCCACAGAGTCTCACAGTATGTGCCTGAACAGACTCCTCCTCACTTGAGAGGCTCTTTAGAGTTGAAGCATCTTCAGCATCATATCCGTAAGAGACAAGAAGCTAACTTAAGGCTCTGCTTAGGTTTGCAATCCTGCCTGAGGTACATGTTCATGAGTAAGACACTTTGCATGCCTTGATTAACCCGCTCAGATGATTTTTTTTCTCTACTCCAAGGACACCACTGACAAGCATGTCACAGAGAGAGGAGCACATTGCAAAAAAAGTAACAATATTGCTGAGGTTCTGAAAAAGTGAAGACAAAACATCGAATATAAAATAGTTTACAAACACCATTTTATTCCCTCACTCACAATGATGTAGAAATAATGACACTTAAAACTTCAATTACACAGTCATAAAAAGGCCTAGGATGGAAGAGACCTTGAAGATCATCTAGTTACAACCCCCCTGCTGTGGGCAGCAACACCTTCCTCTAGACCAGGTTGTTCAGGACCATCATCCCAGCTGGCCTTGAACACTACCACAGATGGGGCATCCACAACTTCTCTGGTCAACCTGTTCCAGTGCCCTCACATCACCTTCACAGTATGGAATTTTTTTCCTTCCTTCAGCTACTGCAAGGCCTCAGTGAGGTGCTATTACATCTTTTCTGCACTGTGGGTACCCCATTTCACTGAAGCCTGGTTGCATTTATTGAATGACGCAAAAAATAACAAAAGGTTTGTCTGTTCTAGTCCACCCTCCCACTCAAGAAAAATCAAGCTCCTGGAAGGCAATCCATCAATTTCTTAACAATGGTAGGATTTCAACTACTGCAGTTTCATAATTTCTTGCAGAAATTAGATTAATAACCCAGTTGTATACATACACATTATAGTTACCTTGAAAAGACATTTTTAAATAAAAACTTATTTAGAATAACACTAATAATAACAAATAGAAAAGTGGGGAAAAAAAAATCTGATTTAGAAATACCGAGCAATGAAACATCATCTACACCAAACAGCTTAGCTAATGCAATCAGTTTAAATTTATGACTATGATCCACAGGATATCAAATAATCACCAAAAATCTTAGGCTATCTGACCACAAGACCACGGCCATTATAACGGCAACATAACAAGTGGGAAAAAAGGTAAAAACTATTTATAACAGGCATCCAGCCATTCTAAAGAGCTGTGCAGCAATCTCAGCCTCAGGGTTGTCTGTATTCATGATTTCCGCAATAGAGACAAAAGCTTAATCTTTACACACAAAACATGACATTTTTTGCAGATAACACACAACTGGGGAAGTGGCTGATTCACCAGAGGGTTGTGCTGCCATCCAGAAGGACCTCAACAGGCTGGAGAAACACGCTGACAGGAACTGTACAAATGGGGAAATGCAAAGTCCAGCACCTGGCAAAAAATAAAACCCCACGTGCCTGCACTGATCAGCTGGAAATCAGGTATGTGGAAAAGGCCCTGGGGGTCCTGGTGGGCACCAGCTCAAGCAGTGCCCTCTCGGAGATAAAGAAAGGGACAGACTCCTACTTCTGAGCAGCGTTAGGCAGAGAACAGCCAGCAGGTTGGGGGAAGTGATCCTTATGGTGACAGATACCAGGAATGCTGGGCTCTCCAATACACACAGACGTGCTGGAATAAGTCCAGAGGAAGACCAGGAAGATTATTAAGGGACCAGAGCATCTGCCCTACAAGGAGAGGCAGAGAGAGCTGGGACTGTCCAGCCTAGAGCAGAAATGGCTCAGGGGATCTGATCCATGTGTATACGTGATGGGTGAGATAAAGGGGCAGTCAGGCTTTCGTCAGTGGTGTCCAGTAACAGGACAACAAGAGGTGATGGGAATTAACTAAAACAGAAGCAATTTCACCTAAGCATAAGAATTCTTTTATTCTTCTCTGAAGGTGGTCAGACACTGTTAAAGTTTGCCCAGAGAAGCTGTGGAGCCTCTACCCTGGTGATATTCAAAACCCAATGGGTCAAAGCCGTGAGCAACCTGCTCTGAGGAGGTTAGATTAGATCATCTCTCCAGAGGTGCCTTTCTGCCTCAAAATAAAGCTCACAGTGAAAGATTACATCAGTTTTTTCTTTCTACCATCCCGGCAACACCACTAACTCAAGTGAAATAAACAAGCACATGCACACACACCACCTCATACACAAGTCCCCTACCCCCCAAAATTAACCACAAAAACAAACAATACCCAGCCAAACTAAAAAACACACAACAAACAAAAAAACAACAACTAAAATGAAAGTAAAATCCACTGAAATCCATGAAATCTTATCTGACAAAGAATAAATAAACCTTTCTATTCAAGGAATGTAACTACTGCATTGAGACAATTAGCCCACTGGTCATTTACACATTTGAAAATCCATAGAAGCAAGATGAGTATTTCATTAACGAACAAAAGCAGCAACTTTTTTTTTAAGTTTTCCACAATTACAGTGTTTGATGCAAATCAAGAAGCAAAACATGTACAGAATATCTCTTACAACTTCAAGGGACAACACACACTACCAGTAGCTAAGCATGAGCTAAAAAGCTTACCAAGCTGCCCAGTAAAGTAAGGACAAGACTATTCTTGTACATCACTGTCCTGGGTTTCTGTAGCTGAATTATTTTTTTTTGGTAGTGGGGGTGCTGCAGAGGTAGTTTCTGTTAGAAGCTGCTAGAAGCTTCCCCTGTCCCATAGGAGCCAATGACACTTGGCCCCAGGAGGGACATCCAGCTCCTGGCCAGGGCCAAGCCAATTAGAGATCACAGTAACACCTCTGTGATAACATATTTAAGAATTGGAAGTTGTTGCACAGGAAAAATTCCAGAGAGCGAGAACATGGGATAACAAGGCAGACATCAAGGTCGCTGCAGAAGTGAGGGGGGAGGAGGCACCTCATGGAGCAGGGGAAGGACTCAGAGCTAAAACCCCTGCAGCCCATGGAGGAGCCCGTGCTGGAGCTGTGGATGCTTGAAAGGAGACCTGTGGACCCATGGAAAGGCAGACCCACACTGGAGCAGGAGACCTGTGGACCCGTGGAAAGGCAGACCCACACTGGAGCAGGTTTTACCCGAACGAGAGCTGTGGCCCTCGGGACAGCAGATATGGAAGAGTTGCTGCCCGAGGGGGTGGATTCACATTGGAGAAGTCTATTAAAGACTGTCTCCCGTGGGAAGGACCCCACAGAGCAGGGGATGGACCCAGTTGTGGTCCCCTGTAAACTGTGGAAAAGCAGGATGTCCCCCTGCAACCCATGGAGGCCCATTGGGGTGCAGGGACTCAACCTTTACTGCACCCCATGGAGGAGTGACCCCGAGGGGTGGGGGAACTCACATCGCAAGCGGCAGCAACTGCAACCAACTACAACCCCCCATGGACAGAAGGAGGGGTGGGGGAAGCGTGTGTGTGTGCGTTGTGTGTGTTTTAAGACTGTTTTTTTCCTCACTCTTTAGCTTAGCTTTTATCCTGTTAGTAATAAATTTCGGTATTATCTCAATTTGAGTCTGTTTTTTGCCCATAAAGGTGGTGGGTGGATGACCCCTCTCCCTTCTGTCTAGTTGCAGAAAGGGATTTAATGAGTCCATGGAATCCGGCCAGGGTCAACCCACTACAATCACTTTCCTCGGGAACTTTGTCTATTGAAGCCAACTATACAACATACCCAATACTTATAATCAGACAAATTCTTCACTCAACACCAGAGAAAGTTGTTCACAGTTTGAATCTCTATTCTTAATATTTTTCAGTTACTTGGCATTTTCCAATTTTTTTTTTTGTTTGTTTGTTTGATGGGGAGCAGCTGTAGAACCAGATCTTTCAGCATGTTAATACTAATAAGAGTCATTAGCTTATCCAAAACAGTATTTCTCAGCAATGACATGCAACAAACAAGCCTTAGAAATACCTTTTTGTTTTAAACAACACGCTCCGCCCAACTAGACTTGTTTCAAGACCTTGGCATCTAAAACTGGGATTAAAAAACAGACAAAGTTAAATACTTGGACCTCCCATCCAAAACAGTTTAACAGTCTGAAAAAGGAAATGCATTCTTAACTCCATCACCTACTACCCCAGCTGCTGTGTTTGTACACTGTTTGCAAGCACACAGCCTTGAGTAAGAGTCTATAGGCAATCCAGGATTACTCACTTGTTACATATAAAAACTACCCTGTTACTCATGGTATAACTTCACTAAAAATATTGTTTGCTGCTAAAAACAAACACTTTTATGATAGGACTGATATGCTGTACTGTGGAAATCATCTCATGACAGCAAAACCAAACGCTATTCATATATTCACGCTTCCACAGAGTTATCATCTTAAGTAATTTAGAAAACTTCATCTGCAAGATGTATGTTGTTACAGGCATGCAACATAAATACAAGAAACCCCTAAAAATGCACATGGCATTGTAGCAAACAAGTGGAAGCTGGATTTGACAGAAGAAATATTGGCTGTTCCACTGTCTGGAAATGCATTCAATAATCTTCCTTGATGATTAATATATCCCACGTGTGAGAGTCTGCATAAAAGAACAAGCAACAGCTGTAATTTACTGAAGGAGGTAGGACAGCTCAGCAGTAGAAGCCATCCAGGTTGTAAAATGACAGTGTATTAGTAGTTCCCATCCATTTAATTACAGTTTAAACTTTCCAATATGACATAGTAATAAATTGAAAAATGCTGCATTACTGGCTATTTTTTTCTTTTAGACAGATGTTGTACATGGTATATTGTGGACCTTTTCCATCTCTTCCTTTCTTGCTGGTTATTGCCTGGCTAACAGGATGTTTCATTTTAATGAAAAATACATTACTGCATTAAGATAAGGTCATCAGTTCTTAAGTTAAATGCAATTTCTGTAATAAAATTAATTGCATAGCCCACATAAAATTTTTTTATGTAGGTCAAACACTTTTAATTACTACCTAAATTTTGTTCAACTGAATGTTAAATGGAGTACTCCCCTATAAAAAGAATGCATACACTCTGAAATGCCTTCACAGTTCTTTACAGCATGAAAACACTTTTATACTGTAATACACTAAGTGGTCAGCAGTGTTAGAGTCTACCTAAGTCTCAAGCAAGGCTGAGGAGAAGGAAGCAGAAGAAAGAAAATGCCAGGCTGGGCAGTCTGAAAACTGGGTTTGAGACTGGACCTTATTGCTCAGGGCCATATCCAGTTGGCTTTGGGATATTTGTAGGGATGGAGCCCCCACAACCTGTCCAAGTACCCTTATACACAACATTATAGAATCACAGAATATCCTGAGTTAGAAGGGACCCGCTAGGCTCACTAAGTCCAGCCCTTGGCCCTGCTCAGGACCAAGAACCACACCACGTGTCCTTATTTGTAAGTCCTGTTCTGTTCCATATAAATAGCAACCATTTGAGACAAATATCAGACTGCACTGTGGCAGAATCTGGAGCTCAGAGGGCCGTTTCTGCTTATAAAAAGACCCTGATGTTTTCTCAGTAATATTTGTATATTCACATGAAATGGAACAGGTTATTGTTTTTCATGAGAAAGAACAGTTTTCCCCCATGAAAACTGTGTTTCAACCAGGATTAAACTTATTTTTAATTTCTCTTTTTAATTCAGCTCCAGAATCTCAAAAACAATAACCAAGTATTAATTGAGATGCTATTGAACTGTGTACTAATGGGCCCTGGGGACATGAACAACAGATTTATGTGTTAATTCAACCCTCGTACTTTTTCTAGGATATTTTTAGTTTTATGTCTATAACAACATATATTAATCAACTGATTTATGAAAGCAATATTCCTATGCTAACTTAAATGTGGTTCCATATTTCAGAATCAGATTAAATTTGACATTTTATGTTTTCTTCATTTTAAGTGAACTGGATTGTGTCAACAACAACAAAAAAATCTTCTTCCACAGAGAAAAGAATTGCTTTCATTAAAGGAAGCTTTGTAAAAACTTGTCTTTTGTGCCATCGGACTTCATAAATTGATAGCTTAACTAAATGAATGTATAATATACTATGACAGAACAGTTGATACAAGCATCTTTACAGTGTTCCTCATTGTAATTTCTAAGTGTACTCTCGGTATTAAAAAAAAAAAAGTAGCCCATTTTTCTTTTACAGTATCCAGGAGGTGGGATTTTGTTGTGGCTGCATAAGTGGTATAACATCTTTGTATTATTGCCAGTAATGTGACTCCCTAAAAAGTCCCATTTCCAGGAGTATTTACAACAAAATCATTGTCACCTTACAGGAAGGGTGACCTACTGACAACAGAAAGCATAGAAACCTTACTTAGCTGAAAACTAGACAGAGAAATAGCCTAACTCAAAGATACTTTGGCATCTGAGCTCCAAACCCTGGTCAGTCCATAGTGCAGATGGGAGAGGAGGAGGGAGAATAGAAACAGTCATGTGGGCATAGCTACATCGTCTGTGTTTGGGTACCTGGGCATGCACACAGAACATCAGTGAAATAATCAGTGCCACAGCTCTGCATCCATCACACCACGGGGAGAATTCCACAGGAAAGTTGAGTCCTCCGAGACCTCCCCATAAGGATGAAAATCCCGTTCTAAAATATGCACCTGACAAATAACCCAAACCAGTAGCAAATAAGCAAAAGTGTTCCCTAGGTTCTTTCTGCATTTTTAATGAATTAATCCTATGTTTTCTTTTTTCCCCCCTGATTCTAAGGCATTTTTAAGTTTTTATATTTTTCTTAGAACTAGAGAATAAGTTCTTAAGTGTTACAAAACTACTAAATTTTTCTGTCTCAAATTTTTGATTATCTTTGCCACAAAATGAAAATTTGCGCTATTGTATTAAAAATAACTGCTTCGTTTCAAGTATTTTTGTATACATCTGAGTTTTTTTGCAGCTCCTTTTTCCTCTGGTTGGCTTCTCTCAATTATTTGAATTAAATCCAAGTCAAATATCCAAGTTCGTGGTGATGGTTTTGAAATTTTAACTGAATTACTAAATTAGAAATTAATGAAATAAAAGTTTATAGCTGCAGCCAGCACAGCAATTATTAGCTTTCAAAAATATTAGACCCAGATGATTTCATTAAATGGTTTAAATTCAACAAGTGTTTCAAAAATTGCTTATAAATATCATATTTAATAAAAAGTTTAATGAGATTGTTATTCATTCAAAGGATCTAAAAAACTGCACCCACATCCTTTTGGCTACAACACATTCTCGTTCCTTTATCAAATTGCTGTAATTTGGCTACTTCCTTTTGGTCCCTTGCCCAGAATAATGTATCCATCAATTGCAATTTCACAGGTGCAAGATTTACAATGAAGAATGTATTTCAGGCATTTTTAATCATCTGCAAGCTTTCTCTCAATAAAGCTCTTTATTAAATTAAGCATAGTTTCAGTCCCCCTACCTTTTTTGCTAAGGCTGTTTAATTACACTCAGTTATGAAAACTTTGATTTTTGACTAATTTCTCTCCTCCTCACCACAGAATTACACTTGCTTCTTCCTCCTCTTTAGGGGGGAAAAAAAACCACCTTGAGGACCACAAGAATTATGCGATATCCTCTCCATTTTCAAAGGCATTTCTTTTTGCTAGTGACTAAACAAGCTAATGCTATAAAACCATTATGGTAATCGCTGAGTGCTTTCCAAAACTGCAACATTTGAAACTAAGTCTGAAGCAAGCAACAATACAGGCTCACAAATACGCTCTGCATTAACAGATAACTGCACTCAAACTCCTGTTAATGATGTTTTCATATGAGGCCATAGATCTCAGTATCAGGGAGGGGAGGGCCTTGGTCCAACTGAAAATTCCAACATCACCTCACACTGCCCTTTATTTTTTTGAAGCCATTGCCACCTCTCCTCTGAGCAAAAAACATGTCAAGGAATTGCAAATCAGCTTCACAGTGGAGAACACAACGAGCATGAATCTAATTCTGTTTAAAGCACAACTACCCTTGGTTTCACATTTACTCCTGTTGAAATTATACCCTATAAAGACTCGCAAGATTTCCAAGACCCTTTGCCCAACACTTATTTCTCAAGCTTGCCAGGCTTGCTTTGCTTGAATCAGCTTTCTGTTGTGTGGAGCCTTTTTTCCCCACTCACTTTAGATGCAAACAGCAGTTCCTCTCCCCGGATCAGCCTGGCTGCAGCTCATTTATTTTACTTCTGCTGGGTGAAACTACTTTTTCAGAGTAACAAAGAAAACCAGGCCTAGGTACGTAATGTGCATTTAAATGCACTACAAATAGTCAATTCAGATGCAAAGAGTTGGAGACCAAACAGAAGGAAAAGCAAAGTGTAAAATATATGAACATGACCAAGTGGTTTCTCAGCTGAGGATCCCACCCAGGGCCAGAGTGACCTGATTTTCCATTTCACTCGGAAATCTGCTTCAGGTGTCAGATCAACCACCACTACAGAACGCTGGAGAAACCAGAAATCCCATGAGAAAGTCAGTTTTCAACACCACATTGCATTACACAGAAAATCATAGAATCAATTGGGTTGGAAAAGACCTCCAAGATCAAGTCCAACCCTTGGTCCAACTCCAGTCCGTTTACTAGATCATGGCACTCATTGCCACGTCCAATCTCAGTTTAAAAACCTCCAGGGACAGTGAATCCACCACCTCTCTGGGCAGGCCATTCCAATGCCTGATTACTCTCTCTGTAAAGGATTTCTTTCTAATATCCAACCTAAATTTCCCCTGGCAGAGCTGAAGCCCGTGCCCCCTTGTCCTATTGCTGGCTGCCTGGGGCTCTCAGTTTCCCCAGGTAGGCACTACACATGTGGGACGGGTATTTCCAGATGTACAGTCCAAAGTTGGAGGGCTTGGAGCCACAGAAGCGCCTGGCACCGTGTCTGTACAATGTGCTTTCAGTGGATACAAATGTTCCAATAGAACAACTCTTGATGAGAAATTCCAACCAGTTCTATCGGGGAGCTGATCTCACTGAGCTGACAGAGCTTTTGTAAATTGATAAATTAATTCTTAGAGGAGATAATACTTTTCTCTAGAGGTATGACAAATTGTTCTCTTCTTCAACTTCCCATATATTTATGAACATATTTGTTCAAGACAGGACTACAAATCTAAGTTTACGAGAGACTGTTTTAATTTCCTAGTCTCAAAAGAGCAGCAAAGCTGGCAAACCCCATCACTCTGTCTTTGATCTTTCCTTGTAGACAAGTGTAAGAGATTAAGCTCTTTTCCCATTACTTAATCATTTAAAGTGATACTCTATGATTCCCAAGGGTAAATCCATTAGGCTACTCATCACTCTGGGCACTATTTAAAAAAGAAAAAAAAAAAGAGGAATATTTAAAAAATACTGTTACGCAGTTTGGATTAGATTTTTAGGAGATCCTTTGATAATTTAGGGGCATAACACTTATTTAAACCAATATCTAGAGGGAATTCAAATGGCTACTTTTTAATATCATGAAAACTGCTTGTTTTTATATCTTTCTTTTTATATATCTTTCTTCCTATGTTTCATATTATGCACATGCTTTAGGGCTACATGTAAGTACAGGTACAACCTGGAAAGGGAAGAGTCAGTGTGTTTAATTAAAACCCTTGTTTATTGCTGTGCAGTACAGCAACAGTTTAATGTTTGCAAGAGTTGCCTCACTTCCCTACACACTATATCCACTGTATCCCAGCTCTGAGTGTACAAAACCTTAGGGTTTCTCAGCCTGGGAAATAATTGAATCCTTAAACTGCCTGAACAATTCCCAACTGTATGCACTCTTTTTTTAACCTAACTGCATTTATATTGTTCTAGAACCATTAAATTATACACAGGGGAGCCCCAGGAATCCAAAGGAAGGTGTTTTTTCAATGGTAGACACGGTGACAACTGTACAATATAATGATGGTGAATATATGGGGTCACTGCCAGACTCTCATGCAAGACACCCTAATGTCTTCATCAAGTAAGATATGTTCTCCAAATAAAATTCTATTATGCAGAGAAAAATGAATGTTGTTATGGATTTTGGCATGAAATCACAGTGATTTTTAACTCAGTTGTCTGCCATGAATCAAGATATTAATTGTTGTATAAATTGTACAGATGTACACTTTGCATTAAGTGACCTTTTTCTTTCAAGGTTTTATAGAATCATTAGTCTCTAAAATGACCATGCCACGAAAACCAAAAAAACCTCATCACACAATCACTACTGCTTAGATAATATAAATATCTGTAAAACTTACTATTCTTAAAAAGCAAAATATTCAAAAGCATTTCCAATAGCTTTTCAAGGAGATCTTAATTCAATGTAAGAGAACTTCCTTTTTAAAATTCTTGATTACATCACTAAAAGGTCCTCTTTGAAAGGTATAAGCATACAATTACTAAAATGTGCACCTATAAATTCCAGGTTTAGTGCTTGCAATGGAAGCTTGCGTAGCTATTCCCCTTGCTGGATCCCTTGGGAGAAGGGACTCATTTCGGGATCCACTGCCTTCATTCTTTGTAAATTTAACACTCAGATTGTAAGAGTTCACAGAGGAGTTTTGATATTTATCTGAACTTGAAACTTAAAGAAGAGATTCAGAAAAAACCAAGACACTTTGAAGCATATAAATATTATTAATTTAAACATCATTACTTCCAGTGGCACTGAAACATTTCCTCAAATTATAAGTCCATACATAAAACGTAACTATCTCACGCAGCATTGAATGTCTGTGTCAGTGAAGGCTGTGGTGAGGGAGAAAAAGCGTACTCTTGATGCTAAATTTTAGAACTGAGGGTCCCTATACATCTAACCAAATTAGTGCCACCCCGTTCTCACCCTCACATTGAGAAGATCAGTGGAACTCACAATTGCCAACCACATTAGAAGGAAGTCACCAAGTTCTTACCTATTTGCTCTTCAGAAGGGAGCAAAAGAAAATGAAAACTACACCAAGCTAAGGTAAAACAAAACACATTATTCCTAACTGTAAGCAACCCTACCTATAAGGCCAGATGTATAAAGTATAAAGAAATACAAATGTATAAAGAAATACAAAAGCAGCAGCAAGAACAAAAGGGCACCAAACTTCCTGACCTCTGCACAGACAAAAGAAACCAGCTGTGTCATAAAGAAAACGCATCCATAGTTTGGAGAAGCATGACAGAGTGTCACAGTAATAGCAATGTGGTGTAAACATCCAAAGCAAACTGTTGGCTCTATTATTTCTGAAATAATTGACCAGTCTTTGTACCAGATATTTCTATGAAAGTACCGCAAATGTATCTGTCCTATTTCATTGATTTTTCCAAAAAAAAATTACAAACAATTTCAAAACAACACTAAATTGCTAAGGAAAGATCATCAGCATCTTTCAACTGTCAGCTAAATGGAAGGCCTGTTTTCTCTGCTGATTCTCTGTCAAATCCATTTGAAGCCACGGTCCATATTCAAAGTCACACCAACTTTTCCTCCCTGCTTCCCAACCGTCTGAGAGAAAAACAGAGAGCAATGGCAGGAGAAGGCTCAGCTCAAGAGCTGCACGTCTGGGTCAGCAACCAGCCACAGCAGCCCAGAGAAATGAGCAGCTAAAAGCAAACATTTGAACTCACACCTGAAGTCTTACTACTCATTCAGTATCGGGTTTAGAACAGCTACACGCTTTTAATCACTTAATTTTTCCTTTCTTTTGTTTTTAGAAATTCCTGATTTAATTGTCTAGATGGGAAAAAACCAAACAAACCAACCACAAAAAAAACCCCCAAAGTCAGACCAAAGAGGAATTTGCATCATAGGAAACCAATTTCTCAACCGAGGAGTCCAGAATTGGACACAGCACTCCAGATGTGCCTCACTAGGACTGAGCAGAGGGGCAGGATCACCTCCCTTGACCTGCTGGCCACCACTTGCCTTCTTGACCACAAGGGCAATATTGGCTCATGAACAGCTTGCTGTCCACCAGGATACTCCAAGTCCTTCTCCACGGAGCTTTTCCAACAGGTCAGCTCCCAGCCTGTACTGGCACATGAGGTTATTCATCCTCCAGGTGCAGGAACCCTGCATTTTCCTTTGCTGAATTTCAAGGGAAGGGGTTTAAGTGGTGGTATTTACCTCCAGTGCAGTCAGTGGGCAAGTAAAATTAAGGATCCTCTTGTTTTGCTTGGGGTGTTTTCTTTCTCTTCTCTAAGCATTAGCGGTTAACACTCATGACCAGTAAAATAAAATAAGAAAAAGCTACCTGAATTAAAAAAAATAGGGTTTGGTCATCAATCCTCTTTTGTTTATATAACATCAAGTAAAGCTGCCTTTCTGTCCGAGAAATCCAACATGATGTAAAATGTTTCCACACTCCACAGTGGGAGGAAACTCTTCTGATCCTGCACCATAAAGACCTACTTGACCTTACCATTCTATGATATGGGATTCCGAGCAGGAAACAAAACTTCCTATTGTTCAGATAATCACTCCAGTAACACCCCTTGGGATATTTTATGTAAAGCTCTTATTTGCCCTAGCACTGTCAATCTTCCATCTCATTTTTCTAAATGAAAAGTCCTAAGTTTTCTGGAAAATCTCTATTGCCTGGAATGTTTTTAGAAAGGGACAGTTAAAATTCATCCTTGTTCTGCCTAGACTATGGTTTCAGGCCAAGCTGTATCTCCCATGATGTCTGTTCAGATTACCCCAAAGCAGCACTTCACAGAGGTCACACACCAGTACCCACCAATAACAGAGTACATGCCTCACATACAAGAAGGGTGAAGGAAAAAAGCATCACACTACACCAGAGACAGAGATATTTTAAAGCAGAACTGAACTGCAACAACGTGCTTCCCCTTCAGTTCTATGCACACAAGACCAAACATTTCCTCTGGACACAAGTTTCACTCACATGAAAATGCTGAAAGTATACACTAAAAGGAAGATATATTTTGCTTTCATAATTCACTATAATATTTTGATATTTAAACCCAGGCTGCCACAGAAATCACAATTATTGCTTTGGCCTCTTAAATGTCTCCCGTTTTTAGTAACTACTCTAATTTTGGTCAGTCTCTATTTTTTGCATTATAAAACAAAGACAACATCGTGTTATGCACAGGAAACATACTTTACACACTAAATCAATCTCAATATATTTCTTATGATCCTTAAAAATCTACTTCTGTGTCTCTGAGAAAACTTAATTTGCTTAGGCTGTTGACGGGCTGAATCAATTAGATATTACTCTAATTATTTCTTAGTACTTTTTCATCCACTGTATGCTTCCCTATTCTCACCATACACAGATCCTTGATCTACATTGTCTGCTAAGTATCAATGGTGTCTGGAATATTTCTGTGTGTAGATGTACAAGTCTCACCACGCTGGTGTCCTGCTCCCTAGTTTGGATTCTTTGGCTTGCAGGAGTTAATAAAAAGGAGGAACTGGAATTTTGGAGATAAACACAGCATTGTTCAAGAATGAACCACAATCACAAAGCATACTTGAAGTAAAAAAATTAATAACCTGGAGGATTAAATGAGCTTTTTATTTCACTACACAGCACTAACTCTTTTGCTATTTAACAGCTATTGGTGCATAATTACAGGTACCAAGGAATACCTGTATTTCACACAGTCCAGCTCTTCTTGGGGCTTCATAGAGGTCTTGAATGAACCACCTTTTGAACGAGTCAGGTTTGCTAAGCTAAGAAGGGGTTGCTACAGATTATTCATTTCATGCACTCTCTTTCCTGCTCCTTCAGTTCTAGTGATGGTGCCACTACTATTCAAAGAAATTAAAAGAAGTCAGCATTAGACAAGACCCATTTCAGCTGAAGATCTCAAGTGATCCCTTACTCCTCTCTCCTGCATTCACACTCTCTGTAGCTATTCCACAAAACCAATTCATTGCCAAAATAATTTAAAAAGTTGAGTCAGCAACTACCAGAGTAGCTTAGAAGATTTTTGATCAAGACACAAACTCATCAGCTTACTATGAAATATCTCAGGTTAATAAGCTGACCTTTTATTTTCAGAGGAGCCCTCATTAGGTTTGGATCTAGAATTTCAGACAATACAATTTTAACACCCTTTGAAATGTGATTGATCTATTGTTCTGTCATGTTATTTATTGGATAATATGATAAATTCAATACAATTCATCATAGTATTCTATAAATATTGCAACAAATTATTAAAGCAATAAAACCTCATGGCAGAAATTTAATGAGATCGTGTCACACTTGTGTTAAAGCCAAGTGATAAATTGTAACATCTGCCGTGGATATCACCACCTCAAAGGGAAAAGCCTGCACATTCTCCTAGCGCAAGGCAAAAATCTAAATCTTCACTAGGAGTTACAAGACATAAAAAGTGCAACAGAAAATATTAAATATATATGTCTAGTCCCACAACACTTTCTTCAAGTAATGCATACCAATCCTGTCAGGATGCCACTTAGTGTGAAATTCAAATATATGAAAACTCAGCAGTATAGGATAGACCTGTATTTACAGGTTTAGAAGGGACTTTTACTTCTTAGTTTAACAGGTTTCAATTCACTGATTTAGTCATTTTTGGAGGCAGATACTTTTACAGCAATATTGTTCCCCTTAAATTTCTCCTGTCAGATAAAGCCAGCACAACCTACAGAAAAGCTAATCACTCATCCTATTGCCATACAAGTCAAAGAAAAAAAAAAAGATTTCACTGGAAAAAACCCACACTAAATATGTATAAAAGATGCCACACTAATTTCTTACAAGTCTGGAAAGGAATCTATATTTGTATGTATTACATTAGATGACAGTAGTTAGAACTGCTTACAGAGCTGGCTATTCTTTTTGTGAATGTATCAACACAAACACTTGCTGCAGATGTGCTTAACAAGTTGATCTCAATTCTGACCTGCAGCTGGTAATTTTTTCCTCTTTCTCAGTTTGGTACAAGCAACTAAGGTAGTCTGTTTCTCAGTTTTACTGAAATACTTTGATAAATGAAGGAGAAGATTTAGTAGGTCTTACCATTATTCAGCCTGAGTACTAAATTTTTTATTATTAAACGTTCTTCTAATTGTCTCCTGGAGGAGTTCAAAGTTCCAGTCATTCATTCAGAATCCTTTTCTACTTATTAAAAATCAAGTCCTCCAAGAAAGGAGGAGAATGCAAACCATCTGAGTTAAAGACCCAATTCCCCTCAATCAAATTCCTTTTGATAAACTGATTACAGTCCATTTGTAGGTTAATCAACAAGGCTTAAATTCATCTCTCATTTCTTCACTTTATTACACAGCAACAATAGAGAACTATCATACCTTCTGTGAACTGATTTCTAAAATTCCATGCAGTGTGTGCATTCATAAGCACATTGCAATATTCAAGCAAGTGTTAATCATACATACTAAAAGACATAAGCTCTTTCAAGTCTCAAGAACTTAAAAAAATCAGTTGTGAATTGACAGTAAAGGAGACAAATGATGGTTTAAAAGTATTTTACATAGTGACCATAGCAAAAAGAAAAGAGTCAAGTATTTACACTTTAAGATGCAACTGAGAATTCTAAAAATCAATTTATTTGCTGTATATGTTAATTTTACTAAATATAAACTTTCACATGACTTAATGTTAGCAACAGGTTGGCTCTCAGTCCTATTCTTTTACAAAGTTAACACCACAGCCACTATTTTTGTGCATCGCACCATCAGTCAGCCCTGCCCTCAGTGCTTTCAACAGACCAGTAACCTCTTCACCTCGGGTTAGTGGAATGAAACTTTACCGTCTGTCACAAAGTTCTTCACACCAGACTAAAGACTGAAAATGTTTCATTCTCCATGAAGTTTCTCTTCTACATCTTTAAGCAAAGCAGTTGCAACCATGAGGTCTTTAAGCCATGGAACTCTATGCAAGAGCCTAAGGCTGGGCCAAATCCTCAGGCACTTACACTGGTGTTTGCCCTCTCGTGGCACAACCTAAAACTCACACGATATCCAACCCTCCCCTTAGCCGTATTATCTTGTTTAACAAGTGCTCGGGCTTCGGGGTTTCATTTTTTAATGTTGCCACCCTGTGGTCACTCATGGCAAAGACAAAGCTGTTCTCGAAAAAGAGTTGGGGAAAAATATGCTGGGAATTCAAAGAGCAACCACTCATAGCTGAACAACCTGAAAGAAAAAGCTTTGTGTTAAGTTGCGTGGACTAACCCATAACTTAAGAACAGTAATTTTATTTCTTTCACACTGATTCCAATCAAGCCAGAGTCCTCTGTTTCTTCATCTTGGCTGCTGCAACACCCTGAACCTGCAGCACAAGAAGTTATTCACATAAACGCAACCTCCAGCATGAAGTCCATTGCTTTGCTTGTATCAGTTTTGCCATCAACTGTTCTTACAGGGATAAATGAATTAATAACTTCAATTTTTACTTACCTTTCTACCTCCCTAAAAAACCCCAAATCTATCTAGACCCTTTAATTTCTTTCACTCTTTCAAACTGTAAAACTCCTTACTGCATAATTTTGGCCAGAAATTCTGTACTCAGAATTCTTTGCCTTTCTGTATCCAAGAGGCAGTGACACATTCAGTCCTGTTTTCAGCAAGTAAAAAGGAACACAATTCAACTTCTGACTCAGTCTGTTATCAGTCTAATTCTACAGCTTTTTGCAAAAACCTAGAGAGGGAGAAATATTAATTTGAGAGTGGTAGTTAGTCATTGTGTTAGGCACAAAAAGCCTACTCTATTTAGTTCCCATAAAGTTATTTACTGTTATTATGGGTTATCTTTCTTCTCCAAGTTTTACTGTTGAGATATAGGATTACAACAAGGAGTGCAAAAACATTCCATAAAAAACTGACATCTGAAGTTCACTTCAATAGCTGTGATTGTACCAGGAATAAATAAAACCAGCAACATTCCCCTTTACCCTCCATCTCCCTGAAAGGTCTAATGCAGAAAGCTGATTTTAATAACTTTATTTTGCTCTTTCTTAAAATATAGTCATCAAGGAAGTGAGCTCCCTGACAGCCTGTACACTCCTCCTAAGCAAGGATTGTGTTTCCCTTATAAAAGAAAGAAAAAAATAAAAGCAGAAACAGTCCTCAATTATCTTTCTGACCACAGATTAGGGCATCCACCTGTAGGGTGGGAGGACACTCAGACAAGACCACGAAGCCTGTGGCGCAAATCCCTGCATGAGTGGTCTGAACACTTTGCTTGCTTGCCAAGAAAAATGGTAATACACCAATTTTGTTCAAGCTTAACTTGCCTTTCCTTTTCTTTGAAATTTCTAGCAACAAAATACCAGCATTTTAGGACTAAGCTTTTCAGGGATGTGAAAAGGACAGCTGATACTCACATACTGCACAGAAACACATTTATTTCAGCCTGGCTTGACGCGATCATTTTTAAAGTTTTCTGTCTACCTGCTGAACTGAAGAGTGAAGTATTCTTACAGCCTTGCACTCCATGAATATGCTCTACTAGTTCCAGTCTCACAAGTTCTGCAGAGTTAAGTGAAGGAGCCTCTGCCATATTTAATTCATAAATCTCTACATGAGGATGCAGATCGTTAAATGAAAAGATGATGTGAGAAAAATCTCTCAACTTACAGAATTTAGAATAAAAAACACAAGTCCGTGAGACAAAGAAATATAGCAAGTAGGACAATTTTACTTACAACACGTGCCGGGTGCTCAAGGTTACACAGGTTCAGAGAGCACACCTTTAAGTTCAAATTTCGCTCTTTTAAGGTCTCAAAAATCCCTCCCCATTTACGTAACAGAAGAGGTGCTTCCCGTTCCCTGGTTGGCGGGGCCCTGAGCACCATGGCAGCCCTCATGGCTGGCCATGTGGCCCACGGGGTCTCCTTACTCATATTCACGGACCGCATGGTTCCTTGGCATCTGCTCTTATCAGGACCTTACAGTTCCGCGACACTCCTTCATAGGTTAGTAAGGGACCCCTAAAATCTACACCCTTGGATTAGTGAGTTCCCCTATCTCCCATCCGCAGTTCCCTGGCATCAGCTCCTATCAGGAGCTGATGCTTTACAACTCCACGACACGCCTTTATATGTTAGTAAAAAATCCCTAAAGTTTTGGCCCTTGGATTAGTGACGTCTTGTACAGTTTATTTTGCTTGTAATAAAACC
>VWZG01011048.1:0-20023 GCA_013396735.1 Grallaria varia | reverse complement strand
GAGCCGTGCCTCACCAACACTGCCTATGGAGACTTTCTGCTGTGCCTTTTGCAACTGGCCTTGCCCATCTCGCATCAGCCTCTTTAGCCACCAGCGCTTGCAGCAAGCGTGGGGAGAGCCCTTCCCAAATCTTCATTTGCAAAGCTGAGCCATGATGATGATCTGGCCTTCAAAGGAGTAAACAGGTTTCTGAAGTGAGATTTTGCCTTTCAAATATATGTGAAAGACTGTCACTTTTCTCTTTATCCATTAGTTTTGTTCTATGTTTTAATTTCAACAGATTTTGAAGAATCATAGAATGGCCTCAGTTGGAAGGGACCTTAAAGGTCATCTTATTCTACCCCCTGCTATGGGCAGGGACACCTTCCACCAGCCCATGTTGCTCCAAGCCCCGTCCAACCTGGCCTCGGACACCTTGATGGATGGGGCAACCACAGCTTCTCTGGGTAACCTGTGCCAGGACCTGCCCACCCTCACAGAGAGGAATTTCTTCCCAATATCTAATGTAAACCTACTCTCTGACAGTGTGAAGCCCCTTGTCCTGTCACTCCAGGCCCTAGTAAATTGTCTCTCTCTATCTTTCCAGTAGGGTCCCTTCAGGTGCTTGAAGGCCACAATTAGGTCACCCCAAAGCTTCTTTTCTCCAGGCTGAACAATCCCAGCTCTCCCAGCCTTCCCTCCTAGCAGAGCTGCTCCATCCTCTGCCCATCCTGGTGCCTCCTCTGGCCTCTCTCCAGCAGCTCCATGTCCTTGCTGTGCTGGCCCCAGGGCTGGAGCAGCTCTGCAGGTGGGATCTCACCTGAGCTGGGGGGCAGAGGGGCAGAATCCCCCCAACCTGCTGCCCACGCTGTGGGACCAGCCCAGGGCATGGGGGGTTCTGGGTCCCAGTGCACATTTGTCCAGTACAGCCATCTCTGCCCTGTAGTTCCCTGGATTTCTTCATAAGCCCTTTTAATACCATGGGATTGCATTAGTCACCTGGCAGTCCTGTGATATCCAAACAGATTTTTATGTAGGAGTTTCCACGCTATGTTTGGAAGCTTCACAGCTTCATCTGTAAGTTCCTCTAGATTTTCATACATCTGTATGTGAGGACTGAGAAGAAAAGAAATATTTGCAATGAGACTACTAACCTGATGACAAGGGTCTGAAATCAGCTTTGTTATGGCATGAACACTTAAGCTCAGAAGTGACAGAGGAATAGCTGCAAATGTAGGAATTCTATAAGGAAGAAGGGGAACAGGAACAGAATTATGGAGATAATGTGGGATAGTGTGCACTATGGTAACATGATCATGGGAGAGTACAGACTGTTTAGGAGGAATAGACAGGGGAAATGAGAAGGATTTATCGTTTCTGTCAAAGTTCTCCTTGCTTGTGCAATGCTCCAGTGTGAGGCTGCAGAACATCCTATCAGAGATGGGAGGAAAATGAGGGATGTTGTGATGGAGTCTGTCATGGACCACCTGACCAAGACAAAGTAATGGAGGAGGATTTCTAAAACTAGTAGAAAGTCACAAGTCTCCTCTGCCTTAGAGAGGTTTTCAGCCATGGACAACAGCACCGGTCAAGCTGTGCCAGAAATTCTTAGGCAGTGTAATGTGAACATCCCAACGTAAATACTGGGTGGGCAATGCTGAGTGCTGGAAGCAAGGATGAACTAGTGATAAATATGATCCCAGATGGCAGCTTATGCTGCAGAAAACACATGATGACTGGATGAAGGATCTAGTGGAAAGCTGGGGAGATAAGCAACAGAATTAGCACTCTAGACTTCGTAAGACTGGAATTCATTTCACTCAGGGAGCTGCCAGTTAGCACACACTTGGCAGCAGCTGTGAAAGAGAATCTCTGGAGAGGCTGTTAGGGTTTAAAGGATAATTATGGAGAGCACAGGAGCAAACTACCTTGTTCTACAGGAAGACTGGGAATTGGATCTTAGCTAAGCAAACTTTCTGATGAATTAAAACACAGAAGTATATAAGAGGTGGAGGCAAGGACTGGCAACAAAATAGGGCTATAAAACATTGCTTGGGTACTTGGGAATATTGTACATAACAGTTCTGCATGGATTATGTGCATTTGCTGCTGAATGTGGGTGACCACTCAGTGAGAGATGATAAAAAGCACTTGCATGCAGCACCTTTTCTGCATCAATTTTCATTGGCAAAATCTGTGTCTTGACATCAGCATCTTCCAGTGGAATTTGAGAAGGAAAGGGACAACCAACAGTGGGGAAGTCCTGACGTACTACTTAGTGAAGCTGGAATTTCTAAGGGTAACTGGATGTATCCATGGGGCTGGTTGTGACTCGTCAAAGACTGCAGATGGAATTCACCCCCATAATTGCAAGAGTTATGCTTACCATTGGTGAAAAATGACGACTCCCAGGGAAGGTCTCATATGAGGGAAAAAAGGCTATTGTTATGCCTGTCTTTAAAAAAGGCAGGGAGCAGTACCAGGGAAGCTGTAAGCTGCTCAGTTGCTCTTTAGTTATTTGAAGACCACAGAATGTGTCCTCTTGGTATTTATTGGGAAAAGTAATCATGCTTGGTCAATCTGTTTGGCTTCTGTGATGAAGTGTCTGCTACCTTTTTTCAGTTCTTTTCTGATAATTACCAGGTTTTTGTCCTGGACCTCGACTATGGTATCTTTAAGTGGTCTTTAGTATACTAAAACTGAACTGTGCTGCCTTTTCATTCTTTATTTCTAAGTGCTTTATAAACACAATCATATCGAATTTTTGGAGTTGTGTTAGCCCTTCAAAGGATGCTGTATTACATGGATTGCCATAGATCAATTCTTAAACAGCTTCATTTTCAGCTATGTCCACAGCTGCATTCAAACCAGGTAAGTCAACACTGTTTTTCTTTCACACCATAATTAGTGATTTTATAAAGCACTAATTGACAGTGAGTACTAGCCCATTCTGTGCTGAGTAGTTGGAGCCTCCTCTGGGTGTTCTATTAGTTGCTTTAGCAGTCCAGTAGCCCCTCTTATTTGCAGGTGGTATTTCTGTCCTGAGAGCACAGCTGCTAAGAAAGGTGGAGACACTTGGTGAAGGGCATGATGCAGGAAGCTTGAGGAACCTGAATTCCCTGAACAGCATGAGCATGGAGAAATTTTAACACAGGGCTTCAGTACTGGGCATGGCAAGAGCTAGAAGGAATTCAAGTCACAATTTCCACCTCTCTTGAGTGCAGTCTGTTTGGTATGAGGCTACTGTTCAGCCAAAAAAGGAAGACAAGGCTGTGGTCACTATATGTTCCTCAGAACTGAATGGCTCATCGTTCTCCAAGGATCTGTGAATGTAGTGGGTTGACCCTGGCCAGATTCCATGGACTCATTAAATCACTATCTGCACTAGGCAGAAAGGAGAGGGGTCATCCACCCATCACCTTTATGGGCAAAAAACAGACTCAAAGTGAGATAATACCTAAAATTTATTACTAACAGGATAAAAGCTAAGCTAAAGAGTGAGAAATAAAACAGTCTTAAAACACACACCACACACACACACTTTTCCCCCACCCCTCCTTCTGTCCATGGGGGTTGCAGTTGGTTGCAGTTGCTGCCGCTTGCGATGTGAGTTCCCCACCCCTCAGGGTCACTCCTCCATGGGGTGCAGTAAAGGTTTAGTCCCTGCACCCCAAAGGGCCTCCATGGGTTGCAGGGGGACATTCTGCTTCACCACGGTCTGCAGGGGACCACAGCTGAGTCCATCCCCTGCTCTGTGGNGCCACACCACGGGTCCACAGGTCTCCTGCAGGACTCCATTCCATCCTGAGCCTCCCACAGGGTCACAGCCTCCTTTCAAGCATCCACAGCTCCAGCACGGGCTCCTCCATGGGTGCAGGGGGGTCTCTGTGCCACAATGGTCCCCCATGGGCTGCAGGGGTTTGAGCTCTGAGTCCTTCCCCTGCTCCATGAGGTGCCTCCTCCCTCCACTCTGCAGCACCCTTGATGTCTGCCTTGTTATCCCATGTTCTCACTCTCTGGAATTTCTTCTGCACAACAACCTCCAATTCTTCAATATGTTATCACAGAGGTGTTACTGTGATCTCTAATTGGCTCAGCCCTGGCCAGGAGCCGGATGTCCCTTCTGGGGCCAAGTGTCATTGGCTCCCATGGGACAGGGGAAGCTTCCAGCAGCTTCTAACAGAAGCCACCTCTGCAGCAGCCCCCCACCAAAAAAAAAGTAAAATTCAGCTACAGAAACCCAGGACACAGCTGAACATACAGAAAATTTGGCAGGTTCCTATGCCTGTGAGAAGAATTATTTTGTGAAGGTTGCATGATATATCAGATGCTAAATGCTCACCGCATTACTGTATTGACTTGACAAGAATTCAGAATTTCCAGACCAGTTCTGTGGTAATGGGCAGCTCTTCTTCCTAATCTGTGTGAAAAGATGAGCCTTCTGAGATATTTAACAATCCCCATAACTCTTGTTGTGATATCAGGAGTGAGCTCTGGGTCTGGCTTCCAATCTGGGGCCCAAAATGTGCCAGAGCCCTCTTGGAAGGAGTTCCTACAGCACAGGAAATCATCTGATGCTGTATATTGCACTGGATCACAGACATTAGTTTTCTACCCTCTCGCTGTGATAGTCACTGAGATATTTTAATGATTGAAATTCAAATGAAAAGGAGAAGAGTGTGTTTAGATCTGGAGGATCTGAAAGTTATTAGTGTAACTCAAGTATCGATGTGGCACTTAAGGATAAGGTTCAGGGGTGGCCTTGGCAGTGCTGGGGTAATGGTGGGACTGATCTTTTCCAATCTGAACAATTCTGTGATTCTGTGATTACACTCTTTCCTAAAACTAGACCATTTAGTCTTGGACTACCAGCAAATCTCCTTATCCTACACCATCAGCATTACAAGACTTCCTGCTACCTCTAATGCTCTGAGCCAGACAGTCCTGTGTTGTTAAGTGTTTCTTGGACTGTGAATGTGTGAATACACTTATTTTGATGGCACTGCAAGACTCAGGATTTATCAGAATGCATAGTAGCTGGGACTACATGCTGAGGTGATAAGTGTGATTGTGTGCATGAGCATGGCAGGGTCTGGTGTTTTTTGGGGAGTTGTAGGTAGAGAGTGAATATGGGAATGTCTGGAATTTTAGATTTGACAGAGGGAACTGGTTATTTACGCAAACAATAAAGAGAGCAAGCATGCATCAATTTCAAGTAAAAAATGGAAGGCAGTCAACTGTGAGAAAGCAAAGTTTTTTGAGGAATCACTTTTTAAATGAAATTTGCATAAAGACATATACAATCTATGCATGCACAAGTATATATTTTATGATGTTATATATTTATATATGTGGTGGTGCGTCTCCCCTTCCTCCTCAGGGCTGCCTTACAATCTCAGGGATTCCCTGAAGGCCTTGACAGTTGTGTAATGAGTGTCCCTCAACCCTACCAAGAACCTTTGCATTGCAAAGGTGGGAACAACACTGTCCATGTCAGGAATTCCTGTTGTCTGGCTAAGGTGAAGGATGAGAGAGGAAACAATCAGTCACCTGCTTAAAGCCTTGGAACTTTCCCTACCTGAATCGTAGTCCAAGTAGAACAGTGCCATCATTGCTGGAGTTTTGGTAACTCCAGTACCATTGTTAGTGGGCTTTTGGAAGCTCCAGTAATTACCAACCTGGACTGTGGTCAGGATGGAAATTTATGAATGACTAAAACCAAACATCTTGCAATCCTATAAAAAGCAGTTCTGAGCGAGGCCCTTTGAGCAGTCCTGGACTGCAGCATCTCCCTCTGAGTGAGGTCTCTCAGAGCTCAGGAACTCTCAAGTTTGTGAAAATTGTAGGACTGGTTTTCAAAAAATTCACCAAAAGCTGATGACGCAGCCTGGACCGACATCCTCCACTCCTCGAAGTCAACCTTTGTGTAAGTGTAGTTTGAATGTTGCCATCTGGGATTTATAGCTAAGTCACTGTTGTAATTGTAGTAAATCTTATTCAATAACTTTTTAAAATGTTAGTCAATTACTGAGTGCTCCTAAACCCCTTTAGACATAAACCATTGATCAGGTCTGGCATTAAGATTGGATCCAGCTGCACCTGGACTCTGTTAGGAGTTCAGAAAGTAAGGTGGCCTTCTGTGAGCCTCCTGACTCCCTGAAAGGATCTTTCCTACCTTTTTTACCCTTATCCTTTGCAGTTATCCCCAGTAGTTGTGCAAATCATTCTAAAGTGATTCTTAGATGATTTCCCTTGACCTTTGTAGTAAGTAGTAGAGCAAACCTCACCATCAAACTTTGTCGTGCTTTTGCAAATTTATTTTGCTAATGCTTTTGATGGTGATTGTTTAAGCAATCTTAACCACTCTTTTAAGCAATCTTAACCATTCCTTTGCAGCATTTGATTCCTCAAGAGTCAGCTCAGAAATCTATTCAAGAGCTCAGTTTCAAAGTAGAGACTCCCATTACGTGGGTTCAGGCTTCCAACTCACTGCATTTCAAACCCTTTCAGCTAATACATTTTTACTTCCTGCTTTTTAGAAAATACCACTGAAAGGTGCCTCCCACCACCAATTCTTTGCTGGGTTTTGACGTACTTTCCCTGTTCCTCTCAATGCATGTGTTCCTAAAGCATCATAGACATTCTCATGACCGTTACATGACTGAAAAGTTGTGGTGTAAACATACCAAGGAAGCTACCATGGGTCAAGGAGCAAATCACTGAGAAAGGCAGCAATAGAACCATGCAAGTTCTCTAAGTGCCGTGAGTAGTCCAGATTCTCTCCTTAACACTCTTGATGAATTATTTATAGATGTATTCACGTAGTCAGTAAGATATAAAAATGTTCTAATTATATCATTCAAATCAAGGGACAATTATGCCCTTACTTTGCCAGACAATGCTTTGCCAAAAAAGGTTTGCCAGAAATGTTTTGACCGAAAAAAGGGGGACCATTTTTGCAGCATCTGCAGACGAGTCACTATAAAATCACCAGAGACAAATCTAGTCTGTCTCCACAGAAGGCTTCAAGGTAAGTGCATGTGTTTTGTGAGCTTGAAGAAAGAGGAAAATGTCCTTAAAATGTCCTGTTCTGTTTCTCCTCCTTCTGGCAACCATTTCCAAAAGGGAGTGCCCATGTGAACAAAAATTTTCCATGTCATTTCAATGCATGCCTGTATTTTCAATCTACAATTATTCTCTGGAATTCTGTTCAGCAATAAGAAACAACTGCCATTCTTATTTTACAGGGTTGGCCAGATTCCAGGATTTCTCCAAAGGTAACATACTGAGTAATGCATTCTTAATCTACAGGACAGAACTTTTAAACCGCTGCGTGAGTTCTGTTCCTAAATCCTATTATATTTCTGCTGAATTTGCTTATGCTAGATAATTGAAAATAGGGAGGCTTTAAAAAATGAAGTAATTTTTCATTTTTAAGACAAAAGTTAATTCTTTTAGCAAGAAAGTACTCTTTTGAAGACTCATCACTTCTAATTAAGGACTAGAACACAGAAGGATTTTCTCTGGCTGTAGATTCTTTTATGTGAAAAACTCAGACCTGGTCAGAATTCATCAAGGTGAGTTACCAAACTGTACTCAATATTCAGTGGATGCTCTATTTACTGTTACAAGACCTACAAGTTGTCTTACTCTGGGGTCAGACTAAGATACTTTTAACTTCAAATCCAAGTGGATTTAATTGGTTTCTTCTTAAGAACTTATCTTGGAGGCTAACTAGCAATTTATTAGCTAAAGAGCAAGGAGATTCTCTGGGATCTAGATTATATTATTCTTCTCGGTGATCCACAACTATTTTCTCCACCAGACACCTCCACTGACAAGCTTCCAATAGAGAGCAGTCATGGCCTCTGGAGATGCTGAGATGGCTGTTTTTGGGGAGGCAGCTCCTTACCTCCGAAAGTCAGAGAAGGAGAGAATTGCAGCCCAGAACAAGCCTTTTGATGCCAAGACATCCGTCTTTGTGGTACATCCTAAAGAATCCTTTGTTAAAGGGACAATCCAGAGCAGGGAATCAGGGAAGGTCACTGTCAAGACTGAAGGGGGAGAGGTGAGTGAAAAACGAGGCTGAATGACAACATTTTCTTCCCACTCTGAGTTTTCACTTGACATATGTGGATCTTTTGTTTCCCTGACAGACCCTGACCGTGAAGGAAGATCAAATCTTCTCCATGAACCCTCCCAAGTACGACAAAATCGAGGACATGGCCATGATGACCCACCTCCACGAGCCCGCTGTGCTGTACAACCTCAAAGAGCGTTACGCAGCCTGGATGATCTACGTAAGTGGCAGCAGCAGCTTCCTTTGGGCAGCTGGAGGAGCTGCTCTGCCAGGCCCAGGGGAAGCCAACGTGCTGTCTCCCTTCCTCGCAGACCTACTCGGGTCTCTTCTGCGTCACTGTCAACCCCTACAAGTGGCTGCCCGTGTACAACCCCGAGGTGGTGTTGGCCTACCGAGGCAAGAAGCGCCAGGAGGCCCCTCCACACATCTTCTCCATCTCTGACAACGCCTATCAGTTCATGCTGACTGGTGAGTGCTTGATTTCTTGCCATCATCTCTTTACAGGGAAAGGTAGGGCATTCTCTGGAAATACGGTGCCACACTTATTAAAAAACTCTGTGTGTGAAATTAATGGAAGATTAATGCACTTAATTCTAATGGTCTGTGTGAGCTGAGTGTCTGTGTTCCCATTAGAATCCCTAAACATCTGGACATAATCTAGAGGGACTTCATTCTCTGGAAAGAAACCACCTATTTTATGGTGTTGACTTTACTGTCTGTAATGGAATCTTACATATATGGATAGATTTCTTTGCCTTAGTCTATAAATTAGTCTCAGACAGAGAACACAGAACACAGCTGAATGACATGCACCCTATAAATGATGTGCATAAATTCAATTTAAAGTTTCAAGCATTAGTGCTAACAAGTGAAATAGAGTATCTCTGCCTTAAACAGGTACATAGGCATCACTTGATTATTATGCAAATGCATTTCATTGTGTAAAAGATGACCAGGTGGTCTAAATACATACAGACTTTAATGATCTCTGGAATTCCTACACTGATCTGCAACTGCAACTGCAAATCAACTGCAATAGTTAGAAAGAAACCTCAGAAATTATGTGAAGTCAAAATTAAAGCTTTTAGCATTTGAACTGAATTATTTTTAAAAAATTATTTCTGTTTTTTCGTCTTCTTTCCACCTATTATTTTCTTGCCCCTAAATGTGCATTGAAATCAAAGGTGTGCAGGATTTTTGAACTTCTTCTCCTGTTCTTTTCTCAGAAACTGGGAAATATATTCAGAATAAAAAATTTAAAAATAAATGTTGTCTATGTATTATCTCAAGAATGCATAATTTGTGTACATATAGAGATAAAAAAAAAAAAAAAAGAGCTGAAACAGAGTAAAAGAGGTTGGTCAGATGTTTCTGTCATTAATGTATCCAAATTTCCATGGGGTTATTCAGGAAACTTTTAGCTTCAGAAGAACTTACATACTATCAAAGTACGTCTTCAATATTTTCATTACGTGTAATAAGAGAGAAATAAGTGGCTTGATGAAAATACAATGTCAGGAAAGGCAAAAGACTACAAAAGCTTCTCTGAAATGATGTCTTTACTGAGCCAGTTGCTCATCGCTAAATTCTTGCTGGGAGCATCAGAAGTACCCACTAGAATTCCCAGGGTTTTTTACTTTTCTGTTCTTGGATTATCTGGAAGCTTCACTTCTTATTTTTCTCCTAGTTATCAAATTCTTTTTTATTCATAAGCACTAGGAAAAGGTTTCTTATCTCTGTCTTTCTGCCTCTTCCCCAGATCGGGAGAACCAGTCGATCCTGATCACGTACGTACACCCCCTGCTCGGGTCCCTGCGGGGCTGCCCAGGGCCAGGGCACCTCCTGCCTGACCACACGCTCTCTGCTTCTCTCCTTGCTTGCACAGCGGAGAATCCGGTGCCGGCAAGACTGTGAACACAAAGCGTGTCATCCAGTACTTTGCAACAATTGCAGCCAGCGGGGACAAGAAGAAGGAGGAGCAGACATCAGGCAAAATGCAGGTGAGTGAGGAAGAACAGATACAACACTTGGCCTCTCATTGCCCTGCCAACCCAGCACAGCCAGTGAGTAATTTTCCCCCCGCAGGGAACGCTTGAGGATCAAATCATCAGTGCCAACCCACTGCTGGAGGCCTTTGGAAACGCCAAGACCGTGAGGAACGACAACTCCTCACGCTTTGTGAGTTGATGAGTTGGTTTGAGCTTAAGCGAAAGTCCCTTGTTGTTATAACAGTAGTGAGGGGTTAGTGGTATTCTCATATGAGGACATGCCAAAGAAGTGCCATCCAGGCTGAAATGCTTATTTTTCCCCTTAACAGGGCAAGTTCATCAGAATCCATTTTGGTGCCACAGGCAAACTGGCTTCTGCTGACATTGAAACCTGTAAGAGACTGCCCTGGCCTGATCCCCTTCCTTCCAGCCTCCCTCAGCTCTTGTGCTTAACTCTGTCCTGCCATCCTTGCCAGATCTGCTGGAGAAGTCCAGAGTCACTTTCCAGCTCAAGGCGGAAAGAAGCTACCACATCTTTTATCAGATCATGTCCAACAAGAAGCCGGAGCTAATTGGTAGGAAGATCACTAATTTTTTTTGTAGAAAGATTGCTGAGCAATAGTTCATTGTGTCATCTGGAAAGCTACAGTCAGCTTGTTTTGTCCCTTCTTTTGCTTTCAGACATGCTCCTCATCACCACCAATCCTTATGATTTCCACTTTGTGAGTCAAGGTGAGATCACTGTTCCCAGCATTGATGACCAGGAGGAGCTGATGGCTACAGATGTGAGTAACTTTACCAAATAGGTCATCTGGTGTATTGGAGCCCTGGTACATGAACGTTTATGTTTCTGTTGCTAGAGTGCCATTGACATCCTGGGCTTCTCTGCTGATGAGAAAACAGCCATCTACAAGCTGACAGGGGCTGTCATGCACTACGGGAACCTCAAGTTCAAGCAGAAACAACGAGAGGAGCAGGCAGAGCCTGATGGCACAGAAGGTATCAGCGGAGTCAGGAAACTTTCCAAAAGAGATAGTCTTTGTCACAAGAAGAAGGACTTTCGAGATTTAAATATGGAAATGTGTAAACTAAGAATAAGAGTAATTGTTGCCTGAGTAGGTGACTGTTGAGACATGTATCTCATCCAATTATACCTGTACTTTTTAACTGCGAGTTCTTCATAAATAAGAGATCCTGCCAGGAAACTGGAGACAGGGATGTCAATTCCTGTAACATTGTTAGTCATACTTAAATTGAAATACACCTTGCAATTTCTACTGTAGTGTGGAGTAGTGAAATGGTTCAGCCCTAACAGGATGGGAGACTATGCTCCTCTTCACCCTCACCTATTGGAGGGAATTGTTACGTGAGATGATAAGTCTCTGTCACAGAAAGAAGGACAGTTCAAGCCTCTGTCTCTTTGAGTGATGAATCCTCTTGCTATATGACTAGAAAGAAAATGTGAAGTCCTATAGTTACAGCTGAAAAAGGATAAAAGGAATGAACTCTCTTCAAGAACAGTTGTAGAAACTTAAGATCAGAAAGAGTTGTAGACTCTTAATCCTGAAGACAAGAGAGAAATTGGCTTTGTGACTTTGACAGTTATTGCTGTGCAACCCTGTCAGAGAGAACACTTTTGGAACAGTCCATCAAGGACCAAGTTTTAGAAATTGTTAAATATTTACTCTTCTCTCTTTTCTGGTGTTCAGTTGCTGACAAGTCTGCCTACCTGATGGGTCTGAATTCAGCAGACCTGCTCAAGGCCCTCTGCTACCCACGAGTCAAGGTGGGGAATGAATATGTGACCAAGGGACAAACTGTGCAGCAGGTAGGAAAATACAGTGATCTGGCACATGCTTTGATGGTTCCCATTGATTCTCCTCTGCTGTGTGTAGTAACTTCCAAATCTTTCTCTGTGCTGTAGGTGAACAATGCAGTGGGTGCCCTGGCAAAGGCTGTCTATGAGAAGATGTTCCTGTGGATGGTTGTTCGGATCAACCAACAGCTGGATACGAAGCAGCCCAGGCAGTACTTCATTGGTGTCCTGGACATTGCTGGCTTCGAGATCTTTGATGTAAGGAACACAGTTTTTTAGCATTTCCATGGAACAACAATTGAGACTTTTGAGACATGTTTAATAGAAGTATTTTCCTACATTTATTTGTAGGGGTTTTGGAATAATCTTTTTCTAATCCTGAAAAAAAAATATTTAAAACTTATCTCCTAATTGCTCTGAATTTGAACATCTCTTTTCTAAATACAAAGCCTACTCTAGTGAAACATTACAGAAAAACTACACAGGAAGAGAACTTGTATTTATAGTATCACCCCTGGTGAATTAGGATTGCACAAGAAAACACCTTGCTATTATTTCTGATCCTTGAAAGCACTGTATGTCTTTATGTATCTGACAGTTCAACAGCTTTGAGCAGCTGTGCATCAACTTCACCAATGAGAAACTGCAACAGTTCTTCAACCACCACATGTTCGTGCTGGAGCAGGAGGAGTACAAAAAGGAGGGAATTGAATGGACATTCATTGACTTTGGGATGGACCTGGCTGCCTGCATTGAGCTCATTGAGAAGGTATCCTTCCTGTTCAAGTCTATTATATATTGGGTCTTCTATACTTTCCGAGAGATGCAATTAAAAACCTGTAAGAATATTTTGGCTTCTTCAAGTACATACCCCATGGCAGCAGGGTGGAAGTGTTTTTGGAGATCATACTCAGATATCAGGACTTTTAGTGAGAGAATTCATTGCCAGATTGCAAAATGAAGTGTCATAAAAGGCAGTCATCTTCTACAGGTACCTATCAGCAAATAGGTTTTATGGAGAGGAGAGTATTTGACAGTGTTGTATCTGCAATTACTTCATCAGCAAAGCCATTTCCATCACTTCAAATTAAATAGCAACACTGAAAAAAGTGGAGACCCAGTTAATTTTCTCTGACTTATTGTCATGAAATGTATGGGAACAGCTTTCTTCTCTGACTCTAGCAACTTTGCAACCAAAAGGTGTCTCCTTTCTAATCTGTTTCTCTCTCTTTTCTGTTATAATCTCCCCCAGCCCATGGGCATCTTCTCCATCCTGGAAGAGGAGTGCATGTTCCCCAAGGCAACTGACACCTCTTTCAAGAACAAGCTCTATGACCAGCACCTGGGCAAGTCCAACAACTTCCAGAAGCCCAAACCTGCCAAAGGCAAGGCTGAGGCCCACTTCTCCCTGGTGCACTACGCTGGCACCGTGGACTACAACATCTCTGGGTGGCTGGAGAAGAACAAGGACCCCCTGAATGAAACTGTCATTGGGCTGTACCAGAAATCATCTGTGAAGACCCTGGCCTTGCTATTTGCCAGCTATGGTGGAGCAGATGCAGGTGAGTTCTGTGAAAAGTGTATTTTCAGTGTGGGACAATGTTGACACAGAATTGAAGCCATAAACACTACACATTCAAAATTGTTTTGTGTTCAACTTAAATTTTATTTTCCTTAATTTTGCAGAGGGTGGTGGTGGAAAGAAGGGTGGTAAGAAGAAGGGTTCTTCTTTCCAGACTGTCTCGGCTCTTTTCCGGGTATAGTACTGCATCTGCTACCTCTGAAATGGGAAGGAAGGGGGTGAGCTAATATTAAATTTGGAAGGACTATTTTGCATTACTGTAATGGTGGTAAACTTCTTTGGAAATTCCACATCAGGTTTTCCAGGATCAATATTAATATTGCTAATATGTTAAGTTATAAGCAGTGGGTCTTCAAAATAATGAAAAACTAATAATTTGGGTGGACTTTCTTTTTAATTTTTTTTGAACAGCTATCAGTGAAATCTTTGTATTTTATGTCTTTGGGTCAGATCATAACTGTAATAACTGTAATATTAGTATTCCTGCCTTTCTGGTGAGGAATTGAAAGTAATTTCCAAGCAGATATTTCAGTTATATCAGAATATGAAAAATTTAAAAGTCAATTGCTCTTTGTGAACATGTGAAGTTATATATTGATTTTCACTGGTCCAATAACAACACAGAAGTGTTTCAGTCTTTAAAAATGGTGCTCAGTATGTTCAAATAGAAGAAATACTTGGTGTTCATGGCTTTAACTAAGTGTTTTGAAGCCCAGCTTGAGACATTGTAAAGTCATTACTTGGGCTTGATGCATCAAACACTGGACATAGGAAACTCACGCTGCTACCTTGTTCCTCTAGGAGAACTTGAACAAGCTGATGACCAACTTGCGGAGCACTCACCCCCATTTTGTGCGCTGTATCATCCCCAATGAGACTAAAACGCCTGGTAAGATGCTCAAGTAGGAAGAAAGTTTGCTCTGACACATCCATTCCCCTCTGCACTGGACTCTGTGCCATTCATTTGCTCTGCATTGTCAGGTGCCATGGAACATGAGCTGGTGCTGCACCAGCTGCGCTGTAACGGCGTGTTGGAAGGGATCAGGATTTGCAGGAAGGGATTCCCCAGCAGAGTCCTCTATGCTGACTTCAAACAGAGGTAAGAACACTGCACTTCACAGCACCATTAAAAGTGTTGTTGGTTCATTCGTAGGTCCATTCAGGCTCTGCTCTGTTGTCAAAAATAGCTATATAGGAGCTGGTGGGGCTTAAAGGCTCCCATGTGTTCGCTGGGAAAAAAATAGCCTTATCTTCCTCTTTTCCACAGATACAAGGTGCTTAATGCCAGTGCCATCCCAGAGGGACAGTTCATCGACAGCAAGAAGGCTTCTGAGAAGCTCCTTGGGTCAATCGATGTGGACCACACCCAGTACAAATTTGGACACACCAAGGTACAAAGCCCCCGTTGGCTCACTCGCTCTGTGCCTGTGCTTTGCTCTGCCTGACAGTGACGTGCTGCAACATTCCCTCTCTAAGGTGTTCTTCAAAGCTGGGCTGCTGGGGCTCCTGGAGGAGATGAGGGATGAGAAGCTGGCACAGCTCATCACCCGCACCCAGGCCAGGTGCAGAGGTTACCTGATGAGAGTGGAGTACCAGAGAATGGTGGAGAGGAGGTACACATTCCACTTCTTCAGCTGAAGTCACTGTGCTTGTGTGAAAGTGTTGACACTTTTCAGACTGAAAGTATTCATTGTACATTTGAATTATGCTCCAGAGAGTCCATCTTCTGCATCCAGTACAATGTTCGTGCATTCATGAACGTCAAGCACTGGCCCTGGATGAAGCTGTTCTTCAAGATCAAGCCCTTGCTGAAGAGTGCAGAGTCTGAGAAGGAAATGGCCAACATGAAACAAGAGTTTGAGAAAACCAAGGAAGAGCTTGCGAAGTCTGAGGCAAAGCGGAAGGAACTGGAGGAGAAAATGGTTTCTTTGCTGCAGGAGAAAAACGACCTGCAGCTCCAAGTGCAGGCTGTGAGTATCACCATTAATTTATCACTCAGAAAATGAGTCTATACCTTCAGACTGTTCTTTATGAACAGAAGGTCACACTATAGAAGACCAAAAGTCATATATTCGGGGAATTACATGAAGGTGAGGAAAAAAAATGTCTGGCAGTATTGTGGTGAGCACTGACAGCCAGGACAAAGAACCAGGGAGAAAGTGGGAGTCAGTGGTCTTGCTTTCAGAGGAAAGAGGCACATGTAGCTGGCAAAGATGACATACTCAGAGAAGAGTGTAGGCCCAACTCCCTCTGAGCAGGTGAGTGCTGCAGGAAGCATCTCCATCTCACCAGAATGGAGAACAATGAATTAATTTTGGAGTAGAAGTGGACATCAGAGTTCAAAGTGGCATTTGTGATGGCACGTGCAGGAAAAGCCATCCACTCTTTGCATAGCAACCAGTTGTTAATTAGAGTCACTCAGCAACGGGGAAATACAGCTTCAAATTTCTCCTTAGAATATATAGACTAAGTATATCTTTTTCAAAATTCAAAGTCATACAATCCAGAGTGGATTTCTTCTTCCCTCAGTTATTAGGTATACAAAGGAGCTCTCTAAGCTTTAAACTTAAATAATATGAATCAAGGTCATAGAGGAAATCTGTAAGCAAGCAGAAGTTCTTGGGGGTTTTGAAAATTGCAGGTTTTTTTTTTTTTTGCACTTCTAATCTGGATTTTACATTGCAGTTCCAGTATAAATAGCGTCCTGTGGTGGTAAAATTACTAATATTTAAGATTGAGAGTTTTGGCTAAGAAGCTATCTTTATTAAAAGAATGCTCCTTTGCCCTAAAAGTTATTTTTGCATATTTGTGTTGGGTCCCCAATATTAAGACACATCTTCCCCTTGGCTCCCCTTTCTCTGCCAGCTGGTTGCAGAGACCCAGTTCATATACTATCAGAAAGAAAAGAAAGTGGTGAGGAACACCAACCCTCTCAATGTTAACAAAGAGGAGTATTCTGAGGGATGTTCTTCTTAAGTAGTTTGTTAACTGCAAAAATTCTAAGGAAACAAAATATAAGTAACATGACAGTGTGGAAGATCTGGTTCGTGGTGGAGCTTATGTGAGTGGTACACCCAGTTTTACCTCATCTTATAAGTGGGAAACTGGAAACAATGATGGACTGTTAGTTTTTAGTTAAAAGAAATATTCTCTAAGTGAGGAACTTCATAGCCAGACCTCTCAATCTCCAATATTAATAATTTTGCCATCACAATTCTATGAACCTTGTAGAAACACGGCACTTCACAAAATAGAATATTGCTAAAAATATAAGCAAAAACTTATTTAAATATCACTTTATAGCCATGTAAATCTACCCATTAAACAACTTAATTTGCCAACTAAAAATGAAACACTGTATTAATTAGTATTTAAATATTTCCACAGAAAATGGGGACCTAAATGTTGCCTGTTTTCTTTACTATAAGGAGGAAAATAAATATCTCATTGGACTTTCTTATAAGACATTTATCTTTCAAATTCCTTTGGGACAAAACAAATTCATGGTAAGAAAAGCCCAACAAAGAGTAAGATGATGCAATGATCAGCTGAAACTAGTACATGCCACACCAAACACAGCATGTAAGGGTGACATACAGGGACCTGATTTACCCCACTTGCCTAATCAGCAGCATTCACACATTTATAGAGAAAGGATTCTTATTTTTCTTCAATTATTGCTCAGACTGCCAGACCCTTTATTCCCAACATCATAATGGGATCGGAAGGATTCTGTTACTGACAAATAGATATTGAATGCTGTGTTGGTGAATAGAAAAGTTTCCAACACCTCTCTCCTTTAGATACATGAGAAATTCTCACACCTACCACAATTCTGTGATATTTTAAGGAGAAAGAAAATCAGTTGGAAATCAGTATTTTTTCACCTGAAAAACTGTATAATGCACTCAAGGGGAAAAAATAAATCAAACCACCAAAATCAAACACACAAACAAAGAAACCAACACCAAAGCCCAAACCAACTTCAGGCCACATTTCAACACACACTTACACAGGAAGATTCAGAAAACAAATCAAGAAATTCTGCATCTCCTCCCCAGGAAGCAGATAGTTTGGCTGACGCTGAGGAAAGGTGTGACCAGCTCATCAAAACCAAAATCCAGCTGGAAGCAAAAGTCAAAGAAGTGACTGAAAGGGCTGAGGATGAGGAGGAAATTAATGCTGAGCTGACAGCCAAGAAGAGGAAACTGGAGGATGAATGTTCAGAGCTGAAGAAAGATATTGATGACCTTGAGCTAACACTGGCCAAGGTGGAGAAGGAAAAACACGCCACGGAAAACAAGGTACGAGTCAAAGGATGTACTCCCACTCCAATAAACACCTGTTTTGAAATAAAAGTTTTAAGCACCAGTTTTTATCTGCACTTGCTCTCTTCCTCCTAAAGGTGAAAAACCTCACAGAGGAGATGGCAGCCCTGGACGAGACCATTGCCAAGCTGACAAAAGAGAAGAAAGCCCTCCAAGAGGCCCACCAGCAGACCCTGGATGACCTGCAGGTAGAAGAGGACAAAGTCAACACACTGACCAAAGCCAAGACCAAGCTGGAGCAGCAAGTGGACGATGTAAGCACATGGACATAGAGCAGGAACAGGACAGGTATGGAGTTAGACGTGGCTGCTGGAGCACTGATGGCCTTGTGCTGTGTAGCTGGAAGGGTCCCTGGAGCAAGAGAAGAAACTGCGCATGGACCTGGAGAGAGCCAAGAGGAAACTCGAAGGAGACCTGAAGCTGGCCCAGGACAGCATCATGGATCTGGAGAATGATAAGCAGCAGCTGGATGAGAAACTCAAGAAGTAAGTGTGGCTCTGGGGCAGCTCAGTGCTGGGCTGGAGCACTTGTCTTTTTTCTTTGTGCTCTAACACGGTTTGCTTTGCCCAAAGGAAGGACTTTGAAATCAGCCAGATCCAGAGCAAAATCGAGGATGAACAAGCCCTGGGCATGCAACTCCAGAAGAAGATCAAGGAGCTGCAGGCAAGTGTCTGCTCCCTGCCCTCCCTGCGCCAGGCTCAGCGCAGGCAGGAGGAGGGCACGGGGGTGAAGGGTCCCTGTTGTTCTCCAGGCCCGTATTGAGGAACTGGAGGAGGAAATCGAGGCCGAGCGAACGTCTCGCGCTAAAGCAGAGAAGCATCGGGCTGACCTGTCGAGGGAGCTCGAGGAGATCAGCGAGCGCCTGGAAGAAGCAGGAGGGGCGACGGCAGCTCAGGTGGAGATGAACAAGAAGCGGGAGGCCGAATTCCAGAAGATGCGCCGTGACCTGGAAGAGGCCACGCTGCAGCACGAAGCCACGGCTGCCGCCCTGCGCAAGAAGCACGCGGACAGCACGGCTGAGCTCGGGGAGCAGATCGACAACCTGCAGCGCGTGAAGCAGAAGCTGGAGAAGGAGAAGAGCGAGCTCAAGATGGAGATTGATGACTTGGCCAGTAACATGGAGTCTGTCTCCAAAGCCAAGGTACACAAATATTTTATAGGCTCATTGACCCAAGAAATACAACTTCTTGCACCTGCCATTCTTGAGGCTGTGGGAGCTTAACTCATCCCTTTCTGTTTGCTGGCACACAGGCAAATCTGGAGAAGATGTGCCGCACCCTGGAAGACCAGCTGAGTGAGATTAAGACCAAGGAAGAAGAGCATCAGCGCATGATCAATGACCTCAATGCTCAAAGAGCTCGTCTGCAGACAGAAGCAGGTAACACACTCCCACAGCTCTCTGGAACAGGACAACCTGTAACTAATGTCAACAAGAAAAGGAATGATGCCTTGTTCAAATTGATCTAGTCTCTGTAAGGTGGTATACAGTGCTTAGAAGACACAATGATTTAGTACTGATTTTAAATCTCAGTTTGTCTGTAAAATTTCTTAGGTGAATATTCACGCCAGGTGGAAGAAAAAGATGGTTTAATATCTCAGCTATCCAGAGGCAAACAGGCATTCACTCAACAGATCGAGGAACTAAAGAGACATTTAGAGGAGGAAATAAAGGTAAAGGTACTTCTTGCAGAAAGGTTGACTTTGGATGGAGATTCTGTTTCTTTCAGGATACTTCCTACTCTAACATAAAATCAGAACATTAGCCATACCAGTTTCATTTTTGAGCTATCAAACAAGATGGAAAGTTTTGACAACTCGCCATAGAGTAGGAGGAGAGGCCGAGGAAGACATCCTCTCCAATTTGGACACTAAGACAGAGAAAAACAATGTTAGGTTTTTATTTTGATTTATAATGGCTTATAAAAAATTTATTTAAAACCAAACAAAAACATCTTAATATACTTTTACATAGTGGAAGCTGAGACTTTAGAATATATTTAAAGGTATTCAACAATTTCCACATTTATAGTTGTAATTTAGAATTTACCCATCATCTCTCCTGAGAATGCATTCTAGATTCTGATGAATGAAGACATAAAAAGGTTCTCCAGTCAATCTGCCATTTTCCTTTGGGTTGACTCTAAATGTCAGATGAACAGATTTTCAACACACTTTGCCAAGTTAAGACTCTTCTGTCACAAGAAGTTCATTGTCCCAATCCAATTGTCTCCCAAGGCCAAGAATGCCCTG
>VWZG01011047.1:168348-207251 GCA_013396735.1 Grallaria varia | reverse complement strand
TAATGTGTTGCAACTTTGAGAATAAGCAATAGGTTGTCAAAATTTATAAAAACTTCATTTAGAAATTGTTATCATGCGCATCACAAAAGAAGAGGAGATTATTTCTGCTTAAGTAGAATAAAAGCAGACTGCTATGTTTTGACATCGCTTAATAAACAAAGAGCTACTTCCTTATCAGGAGAAAAAAATAACTGAACTTTCTTACAAGCAGTCTGTAGCTACTAGAAGAGAAAAAAAAAATCTAAAATGCAGACATCATTGATTAGAATTAAATCTCAAACTACACAATAAACCATTTACGTATCAAATCTTTCCGATAATCTTTCAAATAGATTGATAAAGTGACACATCATGATTGGTGAAATCTCCACTTTATTAAACGCTAACACAGTTCACTATTTTAATGCTAATTTGTAATACCGGTACTTCTCTGAATTTACATAGCGACATCAAGCATTTCTGCTGTAGACCTAAGTAGCACATCTTGCAAGGAAAAAGGTCTGTAACATGGAACAAGAAAACTAATTTGTGATGTAACAATTAGGTCATGCCACATTCAATGCCACACAACAGATATGTTTCTGCACAAAACAGGCAAATCCAAACCCATAATCACAACTAACCAACCTAGACCAGAAGAGTTGATTTTAAAGAAAATTCAGTGTTTTTCAACATACATCAATATGACAAGGTCTTTAACTGATATTCTGTTTAGAATACAGAGTTTCTTTATTAATTGAGACTCTCCAGGCAACAATGGTACAAGATAAAATAAAAAGAATGACATTGAATCTGCTATTGCCTGAAGCACCTCAATTAACTTCCTACAAAATTTCCAAATACACACTTAAAGAGAGCATTTTATTATTTTAATGACAATATTCTACATTTCTGATGTGGATAAATTAGTTAAAAGACAACATATTTCAACAAGATTAGAGATTATTATGTCCTAGATACCCAGAAAATAAATTGTTCCTGTACTCCCCTAGCATTTGCCAGCTCTCTCTGTGACTCATTTGTGATGCCAGCTCCCTTTATCCTTCACTTTCTGTGTATCTTCCTACTATACAGTTAGCAGATATCACACTTAATCGCTTCACGTATGTTGAACAGTCAACCTATTTAATATACTTTAACATTCTCCCCTACCAACTGGAAAATAACTCACTTGTTTTTCAAGTCTCACTTCAAATTCAATTTATGCTCTAGTCCAAAACAAAAGTACTCCGGTCACTGTCTCACCTCACCACTGGCTACCTGAGTTTCTCCCATTCTCTTTCACAGAAATAAGTCTAGGTGACGCCTGTGTGGAACTGATAGCCTCTACCACTTTTTAATATTTGTGCTACTGAACTCACACAATCACTTTGTATACCACCAGTATATCTGTATTCCCTTTTCCAAATTGTGTAAGCCTTGTGCAGCTCTTATACTGATCTTCACCTTCTTGTGGGCTTCTTTCCCCTTCGAGGAAAATTAATACATCTTCACAATATTTTCTTTTTCTTTACCTCTTTTAAATTTTCTATATTGGCCTTCAATATGAAAAACTATATAAAAATGCATAAAGAAACTTAATTCAGGCACAGTTGTGTCTCCATTGTTTCTAATATATATATACAAAAAATTTCCTAAAACAAATGTGGTTTTCATACCTATGTTTTCAGCAGGTCTTAAATTGGCTAGAGCAACAATCTGATGCCCAGCAGCAACACACTGCATCATATTATAACAGCTGTCCTTCCCACCACTGTAAGAAAAAGAAAATAGTGGCAATTAAAAGTACTGATAAAAGTTTTAATTCTTATAACTTACCTAGCTGCTTAAAAATTAGTATCATCAGAGCTGGTTATAAAGTTTTGAAATACGAAGGAGTTGTAAAATATTAGAAGTAGGAAAAGAATGATTTCACCATACATTTACTATATATGTATAGTGCCTAAATACAGTATCCATAAAGCACATAACCAGTTCTGTATTTTATCATTAATCTGAGAGGTTCCGTGATGAATAGCCACTGACACCAGAATCCCTTCAAACAAAGACTGTCTGCTAGTCCGGAGACAAATTACTCTGTACTCATTACTAGATAACTTGGACCAAAAAACCAAAATCTTCTGCAGAATGCTGCAGTAGCCTTCTTTTTAAATTAGGTCTGTCATGTAGATGTGGTGCCTAGGGACATGGTTTAGTGGTGGACCTGGAAGTAATAGGCTAATGGTTGGACTCAATGTCTTAGAGGTCTTTTCTGACCTTGCTGATTCTATGTTAGGAATAACATTTCACTTTATGGGATACTTAGCCTAAATTTTCAACATTTTAGATGTCCTTCCCATTCTCTAAAATTTTATTTATGACAGGTAGTAGTTTCAGTTGGCACTGCATTGAATGTACACATTTTTTACTGCATTTAATGGTAAATAAAAATTATTACCGCTAGTAAAAAAAAAACAAAAACCACTACATTCTTCTCTGAGACCAACAGATGATACTCCAACACAGAAAATATAATTAATTTTGACATTCATTCAAGGTCTACTGGAACCTTTTCCACTATCAGTGAGGAAAGAATCCTGCTCTCCTAATGTAATGGAAAAAGTACTTCTTATACATCTTAATCACTAGCAAAAGAAATATTACAATCAAACAATAAAACTAAGAGTACTCTAGAATACACACTACTTAAAAGATCCACATGCAGACTCCTGGCCTTCAAACTACAACTGCAGGTGGAGATTCTGCGCAGCTTCTTTAAATGCTGTGTCACAGAAACCAGGGCAGGAACTGGTACAGAGATCTACACAAGCTCTGCACAACCACATCTTGTCTTAGAATCATTGAGACATGCACAGGAGAACAGATAGTATAAGTAGTTCTTGCTACAATAGACCACTGGTTGCCTTTTTACCCCAATAGTACTGTTTCTACCTGAAATGGGGTTGTAGCAAGGTGGGGCTTGGCCTCCTCTCAGGCAACTAGAGTCAGGACAAGAAGAAATGGCCTCAGGCTGTTCAGGCTGGACATCAGGAAAAACTACTCCAGGGAAAGGTTTGTCAAGCATTGGAATGGACTCCATTCCAATGCTACCATCCCTGAAGGTACTCAAGAAATGACTGGATGTGGCACTTAGTGCTATAGTCTGATTGACAAGGCGGTGATTGGTCAAACGTTGGACTTCTTGGAGGTCTTTTCCAATTAACTGATTCTGTGATTCTGCAAAAAATTTACCAGAATTTCCAGCATGAAGTTCCCCTTTTTATCTAGTCCTCTCTGCAAGAGCTTGATAGTGCCTTAGAGGAATGTAACCATATAGCTATTCCCCTCAATTTCTGATTCTATCCGTGCTAAAAGTCTGTATGCTGTCCTTCATTTGGTGTGTAAACCTGAAGTAAAAACAGTATAAATAACATGGCATCCTTTCATAGCTAATGGATTTTCATAAAGCAGTTGCTTCCGTTTCAGTGCTATAAAAGTAAATATGATAAACAGATTCCTACTTTCAGGCCCCATCTCTTACTTTGACATTCTTCTCATGCATACCTACCACTTTCTTCTAATCCATATGCGGCCAAAGCCAAAATTTAAGAAATCATACATTCATTAATTCTGTATACTGTGCTTGATAGCTTGAAAACACAGCTAGTATTCACTTCATAATGTGAAATTTCAAGCTTAACAGAATCATAATGAGACAAAGGATCTTTTCTTTCAGAATGACTTTATGTTAAAAAATAAGTCTCTCACTAGTTCTGATTTGAATGCCAAATGGCACTTCAGAAAAAATGATTATGACATTAGATAATTGCCTATGCTGTTTACAGCATTTCAATATTTAAAAAAAAAATCAATCAAAAAATAAAATGGCACTGTAATAAATCTATTAATCTTTCCAATTAATTTATATATATATGTATACCTACATATATATATCTACATATATATATATAAAGACATTTTAGGATGAGATTGCATTCATATTTCCCACATTAGACCACCAATTACTTGATGATAATTTTTGCTCACTGGATCACATGTTACTATACTGTTACTTACTTATTTATTTATTATTCCTTAACATAGCCCTAAAAATTAACAGTACCAAGAAACAAAATTAACTGGTGCCTAACTACAAGGCCTTCCAAACGACCTGTAAAACATATGGTTAAGACCAAGCCAGACAGCCTACGCCGTGGGAGAAAGGTGCACTCAGCACAATCCACACAAGAGAGATGAAGGCAGATAATAAGGTAGGCTGGGGACTCTTCTCAGTTCCTATCACAAAAAAAAAAAAAGAAAAATAACAAGGCTTCTTTGTAGAAAACTCCAAAGTGGGGCCAAAGTCAGGGTTCTTTTTAACAATGTTGCAAGTATGTTAACAGGCAGGCCTCTAAACAGACAAAATTCCAGATTTAAAAAAAAAAAAAAACAAACCAAAAACCACACAGTAACCATAAAGATATGAGCCCATAAAAGAGTTCTGAGCAAAATTCCTTTCTATAGGTAAGTGTAACCAGTTACAGTTAGGAAAATTCTAGAAGAATTAAAGTTGAAAAACATCGTATTTCAGGTTGAAGACCAGCTTTAAAATGCCTATGATTTAGCACAAAACACAACACAGGTTTTACCCCCTAAATACCACCTTAAAGCAAGACTATCAACTTTAAGTGTGGCCATCATTTTAGAAGGAAAAGAAATAGGTTAAAGTAGTTCTATATATAATCCTGACCTTTTCAAAAGCAAGAAGCACTTTTCAAAAAACTCTTGTTCCCCTCTAATCTTTGAGGCTAGCTCTGTTACAAAGCTTTCAGACACTTTGATGTCTCTTTAAAACTCTTCTTAGAACTATTACTGAAACCAAATCCATCCTTGTAAAACAGCCCATTAAAATAGCAATTGTGTTAAAAACCTGGTTTTAGGATTTTATTCCATCCTGCCTTTTAACACATTCCTCTGCTTAAAGAATATCAAAGTAAGTAAACCTGGAAGACAAAATCTTATCTGTAAAACAAGAAAAAGCACTGAAGTTTATTCTTCCTAAACTGTATNCAGAATCATAATGAGACAAAGGATCTTTTCTTTCAGAATGACTTTATGTTAAAAAATAAGTCTCTCACTAGTTCCGATTTGAATGACAAATGGCACTTCAGAAAAAATGATTATATGACATTAGATAATTGCCTATGCTGTTTACAGCATTTCAATATTTAAAAAAAAAATCAATCAAAAAATAAAATGGCACTGTAATAAATCTATTAATCTTTCCAATTAATTTATATATATATGTATACCTACATATATATATCTACATATATATATATAAAGACATTTTAGGATGAGATTGCATTCATATTTCCCACATTAGACCACCAATTACTTGATGATAATTTTTGCTCACTGGATCACATGTTACTATACTGTTACTTACTTATTTATTTATTATTCCTTAACATAGCCCTAAAAATTAACAGTACCAAGAAACAAAATTAACTGGTGCCTAACTACAAGGCCTTCCAAACGACCTGTAAAACATATGGTTAAGACCAAGCCAGACAGCCTACGCCGTGGGAGAAAGGTGCACTCAGCACAATCCACACAAGAGAGATGAAGGCAGATAATAAGGTAGGCTGGGGACTCTTCTCAGTTCCTATCACAAAAAAAAAAAAAGAAAAATAACAAGGCTTCTTCGTAGAAAACTCCAAAGTGGGGCCAAAGTCAGGGTTCTTTTTAACAATGTTGCAAGTATGTTAACAGGCAGGCCTCTAAACAGACAAAATTCCAGATTTAAAAAAAAAAACCAAACCAAAAACCACACAGTAACCATAAAGATATGAGCCCATAAAAGAGTTCTGAGCAAAATTCCTTTCTATAGGTAAGTGTAACCAGTTACAGTTAGGAAAATTCTAGAAGAATTAAAGTTGAAAAACATCGTATTTCAGGTTGAAGACCAGCTTTAAAATGCCTATGATTTAGCACAAAACACAACACAGGTTTTACCCCCTAAATACCACCTTAAAGCAAGACTATCAACTTTAAGTGTGGCCATCATTTTAGAAGGAAAAGAAATAGGTTAAAGTAGTTCTATATATAATCCTGACCTTTTCAAAAGCAAGAAGCACTTTTCAAAAAACTCTTGTTCCCCTCTAATCTTTGAGGCTAGCTCTGTTACAAAGCTTTCAGACACTTTGATGTCTCTTTAAAACTCTTCTTAGAACTATTACTGAAACCAAATCCATCCTTGTAAAACAGCCCATTAAAATAGCAATTGTGTTAAAAACCTGGTTTTAGGATTTTATTCCATCCTGCCTTTTAACACATTCCTCTGCTTAAAGAATATCAAAGTAAGTAAACCTGGAAGACAAAATCTTATCTGTAAAACAAGAAAAAGCACTGAAGTTTATTCTTCCTAAACTGTATTTAAGCAAATATTGAAAAATTTAGATAACGTTTCCTGTATTTTCTCCTCTTTGGATGATACTTGGAATGATTTGTATTTGTTGCAGCCAAAACCCAATTTCAACAAGGCTTGATATTAGACAATGCCCGAAAGAAAGGCTTAAGTAAACAGCTACTACACCCAAAAATAAAAATACACTGCTCACACCTGCACAATCCTTTTTCATTTACAGGTTTTATAGTTTGTCTTTTTTAAATAAATATTGTTTCTTCGAGAAAAGCACATGCCTGCCCTTGTCAGAAATTTTTAATGTTTCTAGAAATAAACAAATAAAGATTTACAGTGCAAGAACTGTGGAAACTGACTAAAAGGAGCGGGGCCGAGGGAGGGTTGGGACGCCAAACACAGCAGCTTCTGACAGATGGGGCCGTGACCAATTCCAACTACTTAAAGCCGTGAGCTCCATCTTTTAAAGAAAAAAATGAGCAAAATTAAACCTCACTCAAAAGACCTAATAGAAAAATCTACCATTAAGAGTTCGAGAAATTTCTCCTGAGAGAGCTTAAGATACTTGGAAAGCAGCCTGGATGCAGAACTGCAAGCGAGCACAAGCTCAGGACAGGCGGCCGAGCTCTGCGCTCCGTAGCGCTGCACACGGGATGCCCCGGGACAGCGGGATAGCGGGCAGCAGGCGATCGGGGCAATGACTGGGGGGGTTGGTTTGGGGGAGTTGGTTGAGGGGAGTTTTTTGCGTTTGATTTTGGTTTTTTGTTGGCTTTTTTTTTAACATACACCTGTTCGTAAGCGTCTCGGGAACGCGGGGAGACCGGAAGAGAAAGTGCCAGAGCCCCAGCCTGCGCGCAGGCAGGCACCGGGGGCAGAGCCGGCAGCCGGCTGGGAGAGAATGCCCAGGACAGGGGAAGGGGAAGGGGGGCGGCAGGAAACGCAGGGCGGGAGCGCTTCCCAGACGGCGCGGGGTGGAGCGCGGTCCCCGGGCGGGCACGGCTTCGCCCCGCGCCCTCCTCCGCCAGCGAGACGCCCCTCTCTCGCTCACATGGGCGCTGCCTCGGCGCGTTACCTGATCAAAGCCACTACTCTCATCTTGGTCACGGGCCGGGGGCGGTAACACTGACTGGGAGGTGCGCCACAGCCGGGAGGCGCCGCGGGGAAGGAGCGCGGCAGCTGTGTCCGCCCTGGGCCGCGGCCGCCGGCGGCTGCTCCGATGCTGCCGCTCGTCCGCCTCCGTCGGCGGGCCCTCCTCCCGGGGCAGGCCGGCACACTGCCTGCGCCGACCGCTCGCTCGNGGCGCGGGCGCGGAGGCAGAGCGAGGGGCACCTATGGAGGCAGGCCCGGGCAGCCGAGTGAGGGCTGCGCCCCGCGCTCTGCCGCCTTCCCGCGCCCGCCTGCTGCCTGACGCTCTTCGGCGACAAGCCCCGCACCTGCAGGCGACTGCTCTGCAGCGAACGGGGCCGCCCGAGTGAAGCCGCCCTGGCGTGCCCGCCGGGGACACCGCGGGGCGCGGTGGCAGCGCCACTTGCCCGGGGCAGGGAGGCCGGCGGGGCCCGCCCCGAGCGCGGGGGTCGCCGCGGAGCAGTTGTGATGGCGGCTGCGAGCAGGGCCGGAGAGCAGAGCAGGCCTGGCCAGCGAGTCCAGACTGTCCTCCCGCACCCCCGCGTTCGGCCTCTGCGTTCCGAAAATCTGATCTTGCCGTCTCATCCCTTTTTTGGGCCAATTCTTTGAGCAGTCCTACCGTGAGGCACATGACAGACACCCCTGTACGTTTGCAGACTGAGTCAGCAATTAAAAGTTTACCCAGTTGTCCAGTTTCGACTCCAGACACAAGTTTACTTCTTCCATGTCACCCAAGAAACCTGTGGGTTAGTTCTGCCGATGAAACTAAGCTAACTTTAGGAATCCTGTACTGTCAGATGAAGCCATTGCTTGTGGTATTGTGGCAATGTTTTGAGAAGTTTGAGGGCCCACCACTGTCCAGGCTTTGATTCAACGGGCCTGTGAGACTCAAAAGGGGGCAAGAAGCCACCGAGGAGGCCCTGCACTTGTCCCCGCTGACCCTGCACACCAGGCTCTGGCCAGGGTGAGCCTCAGGGCCAGCCTGGAAACTAGCAGTGACCAGGAATGCCCATTTATTGCCCCTGTTGAATTCAGTTGCAGAAACCACTGCAGATACCACAGAAGACTTTGTTTCTCAAGGCTGGGATGAATGCTTTATGCACTGTGAGTACTAACTTACCAGTCCTCTGTAACATGACTATACAATGCTATATAACAATCTGTACCACTTGGGCTGTACACAAGTTCCTTGCACACAAATAGTTGGGTATGAAGGCCCCGGGAAGAGAAAAGATGGAAAATATTCCAGGAAAAAGCATTTTATTATAGCGATACATGTACCAAAATAAATACCTAGTGAAACAAATATATTGGGGTTTTTTATGTACAGCTCATGAAACAGCTTGAAAAATCCCTTCTTTTTTTTTTTTAAGATTATTTTAGTAAACACAGTAAATCACTGTACAGTAAATCACCGTAAAATAGAGTGGATAATTACGGGCAGATATGAAGGTGATGATGTCTTCCTAAATACACTTTAAAAAGTTAGGAAGTGACAATCAGCATAAAACTTACTTGATATGTAGTTAGAAAGAGGTAGGAAACACAATATGTATTTTTCTGCATTGGAATAATTGCCAAAAACATGTTTAAAAAAATCTTTTGTTCATGCCTTGACCATCACAGGCCAGCAGTTAGGCAGAATATTTGACTTGACTTGGAATTACAGCACAGTTGAGTCTCCTGCTAGTTTATTGATAATGACAGAATGTGTAATTCTTTGAAAGCTTTTCCTGCTCTTCAAACCAGTTCAGGTGATCTAAAAGAGGGTTACTTAAATGTGAAATTCTGATGAAAGGGCAGGGATTTTGATGGGGGCTAGGGCTTCTCTTTTTGGCTCGGAAAGGTTAATGGAGACTTGAATTGAAAGGGCGATTTTAGCAGAGATTACTAAATTGAATGAAGCAATACTGCGTAGTACATGAACTAGTAGAAAATAACCACACCTCTGAGGAACAGTAAAAAAGGCAAACCAAAGGTATTTGATTTATTGACCAAGAAAAAAAATAAAAAGGTAATTTTGTTGTACATCCGCTCTATATTTTCTGTGTTTGAATGAAGTATGTTTGTTATCACAAGAAATAATTCAGCTAGTAGTTGTGAATACTTAAAAGATGCTCATTTAGAATACTTAGCAATGATACATGGAAAGTGTAAAAATCATGTACAGAAGTTATTCTGGTGCGTTGTAAAATGGAGAGGCCATACAATCTGTGGTTTTAATCAAACAGCTTTAGAACAAATATTCGAAGACTTGTAAAGATCTTGTCTACATAGCATTGTTAGAAGGTCGGAAAAGAGTAATTCTGAACTCCTGTATTTTAACAAAGGTCTGTTATTATTAATCTATTCTTGATACAATGTTGCTGGTTTTTTCAGCAGATGGTTCTATTGCATTCAATTTTGCAGCTTCCAAAAAAATCAAATTTCCACTTACAAGTCAGACTTGTTTGAAGTAGAAGTTACATATGACACTCTGGGTCCAAAGTCTGCTTCATTTGCTAGTAAGACTGGAGTTTTTACTTCTATTTGATGAAGACATCAGTAGTTATTTGCACAAATGAAAAAGTGAGATTTGGCTCCCAGCATTTGTGAAATATATCCAAATTGAATTAATAAAGTGGGGTTTCAAAACAGATTTTCCCAAAAAAGATGCTGTTTTCAAATTATGTGGAATATATTCTGTGAGAAAATCTGTTTGCTCTCATTCACCTGATGGAATAACTCTCTGTAGTGTCACTGCACTTAAAAAGTTCTACCATATGACAGTGGACAAAAGACAGTGCATCATCTGTCAAGATGCTTGCCCCAAGTCATTCGGCTGAACTGCCGCAGCAGCTGAAACAATAAAATCCACCAAAGCTGCCTTTCATCTCGGGGAAGTACTGGCTAGTTTGTACAGAATGCCAGCAATGGCTCAGCGTTTCTTTTTCACCCTTTTCTGCCTAGAAAGTTGAAAATAATGATAATGAATTAATATAACTGGAGGAACCTGTCAGAGGATTAAAAAACGCAATGCAGTATCCCTAACGATCTGGAATAGTTAATTAAGTTCTCTTATAAATGAGTTCCAAAAATAACTTACTTTCAGTAAGTTATTCTGAGAAAGAGTCGTTTTAGCATACCTGAGCTGCAGTGCCTCTTAGAAAAGGGCCAATTATCTGGTGATTGGCAGTTAAAGGTGAACTAATGAAGTTCTTAATTAAAAGATTTCCTATTATAATCACCAGTAAGTAATAGAATACTGCATATATAAAGCTGATGTAATGTTAGAAGAATATTTCCATTTTGAAAAAAAAGGATTTTGAAAATCGTCTCCTGCTTTGCTTACCATGCCATGTCCTAAACAGGAATGTTAGGGTTTTCATGGGTGTAGCTGGCAGTGTGCCACTATTGCCCCTCATTAGAGTGTCCTGCTCTGACTCTCTTACAGTCAGAGGTGTTTTCCTCATCTAACAGGTGGCAGAATTTTTGCTGTTCTTAATACTCAAAGCTGTTTATATAATACAGAAGAACAGTTTGAGATCTTACAGGAGACTATATTGGACTTTTTAGCTAAGAAACTGACTGCATAGTTCCTTTAGCTGCCTTTCACTGACAACTTCACTGAATTTTCACTTACTTCACAGTAAACAGGATATTATCAATTCTTCCATGAGATAAATTGGAATTAAATTTTGGGGAAAAAAAATTCTGGTTTGGCAGCATGGGATGTATTGACATACTACTAGAATCTGAATGAAAGAAATTTCTCAGGCGGTGTAGCTCCCCATTCAGATGTAGAAGGACTCAAGGTCCTTCTGTCTACATTTCTACAGCTTGACAGATATAAAGAGCATTGCTCTGAATGCTGCATAACCATGCTAACAGTGTGTGAGGCCCAGGATAAAACAGCCTGTTATGATTAGCTTGAGCTGATCGCATTGATCCTCGCTTTTTAGACAAAAATAGACATACAGTGACTTAAGGTCAATCTCCAGCCATTCACAAAGATATGGCCCTGGTGATCAGAACTGTATGTGAGGAATGACCTACTGGGCCTATGGGGTCCTTGCTCTTAAGTGCTCCATATAAACACTGCTAAATATATATACAGCTAATCTTAGAGTTCATAGTTCTGATAGTCAAGGCTTGTCATTTTTGTAGGTGATTTGACTTCTTTCTGCAGAACTATGAAATTCAACAACTTTGTCCTTTATATAGAATTTTTGAAGACTCTCAGATCTGTATTTATTAATTACTATGACAGAAACAGAATTTAGCCTAAGGCAGCATTATATAGGTTTTTGACTAATAGGTATTTGTTCTTATATGATGCCAGTTTTTCTAAGCTTTTGATGAACTTAATTTTCATTAACCAATCTACCAATCTTTAGAGAGTCAAAAGCATAAAATTAGCCCTATACCGTCATGCCTCTGTCAAAATGACCAGTGTTTCCATTTCCATCAGGCACTGGCACAAGCTAAAATTAATATTCACTGGTAACTGAACAGTTTTTTCACTTGACTAGATGAGTTTTTAGTGTTTGAAATTTTTACTGTATTAGTAAAAGTACTAACATTAATTACCAGCAAAAGAAACTGTCAAGTGTGACGGGCAAAATAATTCATTTACCTTTTTTCTCTTCAGCTCAATCCATAGTATTTATATGTATTTTTCTCTATATGAAGTCTTTAAGTACTTCCAAGGGGAAAAAATATGTCTGACAACCTCCAGATCACCAGAAAGCCTGTAGTACCTAAGGCGTTTCTGTTCTACATATTTCTATTTTGATTGCAATTAAAAAGTTAAGTGTAGATGTTGTATTTACAGGCTTAAAGCACTTCTATATTATTCTGTCTTTTTCTCACTTTATTTTGGATTTTTTTTAGAAATAAACACTTCCATATTTTTAATTTGTGTATTTCAAATACAAAACAAATGTGAGAGCTATTCTAATGTTACATTGAAAAAAAGTGTAGATCAGAGATGAGTTTATTGTAAAGAAGTACATGTACAAGATTCAAAACCAAGTTCCTGTTGTCTATCTAATATGATATGTTTCCTGTGAAGTTATATTAAATGCCAGTGAACATTCTGAAGATGGAAATTTTGGGACAATTCTGTATGGTAAAGACTATGATCTCATATTAACCATTTTAGGGAGGAAGAAAGAGATCTTTTAGGCTCAATAATCCAACAAATTTGACTCTAAAACTGTAGGCTTTAATTTATTGGGAGTTAGATGTCTATATGATGGCTGCAAAACACCCAGGAAAAATGTTATCATGGATAATAACCCATGATAACAAAGAGTAATTAGCTATCTAGTTAATGAGGGTAAGCTACAGCATCTTCTCCATCATCAAGAGCTAAACCACTGGGATCTTGTAGGCAGAAATGGCTGGGATATTTTTACAGAGACACAGAAATTTAGAGCAACAGCTTTCAGTGAAAAGAGTCAGAAAATTGAACTGTTGCAATGAAAATCTAAAATGGAACTATAGTCTCTTAATTTGAGGTCATTCCTCACTTACTAAATAGTTTTGTGGTTTATTGTTGATTAAGAACATTTGAGTAGGTTAAAGCTGGTGAAGTTTCAGGGGAATAAGGAAACAGCAAGTTTTTTGGCTCATTTGTTTCACTGCAGAAATCGTGCCATACCATAAAATATTTATAACAGAGCTTTAAGTAATAAAAGTAATAAAACCAGTTATTTTCTTTCCATTCCACTGGTCCTATTCTGTCCAATTCTGCCAGTACAAATAGCATTAATAACTTTTACAATCAAAACAGTTTTTAACTGTGTCACATTTAATACTCTTCATCTCAGAGTTAGATTTTTCAAGAAAGAATTAATGTGGTAATATGAAGCTGTTTTGACCTAATTAGCAAGGTGGCAAGCTTAATTATGAGTGATACGGAGGAAGGATTTTATTACTGAAAAGAAGCAACAAGTCAGTTGTTACTTTCAACGTCCCATTGAACTTTATGACGTCATGTGTAGTATAATCCACTGACATAATTTGCCTCTGATTTTGAATCCTGAAGGAAGGGTGGTTGTGACAGTGCCCTTTGAAATAACATTGAGGCTTCAGCTCCCATGCCAACATCATGCTCTAATCAGTGCAGTCTTTTTTGTGGCAGGGTCTTCCACCTTATAATTGAGCCTGACATATGCTATTCACTCTACCCCTTGGCTTTGGACATATATTTCCTGTCATGGTCAATTATTAGGTGATAGAGCCTGCCACCATAGGGACCATTGCTTAAAATCCTCCTACACAGTGAGCCCTGAAGTGACCAAATTCAAATCTAACTGGAGGGGAAGAGAGGATCGAGGCTTTGATAAAACCAATGTACTTTTCATTTCCATATAGAAAAATGTCAATTTCCATCATCCTATATATTACTGAGACAAATAGTGACAGTGCTATTTCTAAAACAGGTTAAGGAAAAGTACAAAAGCCTTTACCAAACTCAGCATACTCTGAAATGAGGAAAATGTCTGCACGAGCATACAGTATGCATAAAATTTAGATTACATTTGAAAGGCAGATGAGAGTTTAAGAGTGACAAGTGGGCAAGTGCTAAAAATAAGGGCATGTTACTTCCTTTCCAGCACTGCTTTGTCTGTATGCTTTCTTTGATGTTGTTTAAGCCTTGAAGTAAAGAAATACTTTTCAAGAGTCTGAAAGATACTTCCGATTACCATGTTGATAAGAGCTGGTTTTGAACAAAAAAGATCTCTTCTTGTCCCATTGGTTCTGTGGTGCCTGAGAAATTGGGCAAAGACAATAACAGGACACCTGCTCTCAGGTTTCCATGTAAGCATTATGATTTTCAAAAACATACAGTTATTGCCCTACTGCAATAACATTAAAAAATTGTTACAACTTCAGGAATAAGAGCTGAGATGAGCAAAAGTTTACCATCCATCTGCAGAGATTGAAAGGCAGGGTTGTGAACCACTGGATCATTTCACAGATTCTCTGTCCATAGTCAACAATGCCATTAACTCAGAGGGATAGCTATCCTTGGTTTTTGCTGCATGAACATTAATTTCAATTTGCTAGTTGCCATTGTCCAGTTTGAGTTGTTTATTTTGGTTTGGGTTTTCTTGGTTGCTTGGGCTGTGTGTGTGTTTGTTTTAATTGAAAGGAATTTTAATAATCTATAGTCTTTTCACCTCACAAATTATTATCTACAGGAATCTTCCACTGGTTTGTTTTGCTGTTGATGAATTACTTAAATCTCTTCTGTGTAAGAACATAGTTCAGAAATAATCCTTAAAAGACCTTTGCAGATCTGCTGTTTTACAGGTAATGCAAGATAAAATAGTCTGAAAAATGTGATTTGGTGATATCTTCATTGCATATCTTAGCCTGAATACACAAAGCTCTAATTAACATTCATACTATTATCTAAGTATTTTAAAATCCCATCTGTCATAATGATGTATACATAGTGTAGCTACCCCAATAAATACCAAGCACATACAATGCAAGTGTTTTTAATTTAAACCTTAACACTGATTAATGATGGAGTATTCTGAAACTCTTGTTCATATTCTGTATTTCAATTGTATGGCTTTTGTAAGACTGAACCCCTTCGTCCTGAAGCACTCAGTCCTGCATATATCTGGGAGCTGTTAGTCCAAAAACTGCTGTTGCTGTGTACAATATCCAAACAAGTAGACTTAACAAATGACTGATTTAGCTACATATGGGTGACTTTACCAGATTTTGTAACCCAGCTTAGGTATTTGCAAGACCAAAAAACTTACATTGACTGAACGTACTAATAGGTGCAAACACTAAATTTCCACACGTCAGAATAAAAAAAAGTGCTGTTCCTAACATGCATTCTTTTTATCTAACCTGCACGTGTCCCATGACATCCTAAACATTATTTCATAGAAGAGTTAATTCAGCTTTCAGCAGTCTGCAGTCCGTGAAGCAAAGAGAATAACTCCTGGCCAATTTAATGGTTTAAAGCATGATTGAATGTACTAACAGGGCTCTGTGAAGTACTCATTTCAATATATATAATGTATTTTTAAAATATTTCATCTCTATACTGGTCTCATCCTCTAAATAAGTGGAGCATCTCTATTGCACTTAAGGAGCAGAGGCAATAGAACCTAGAAATACTGAGACAGCGCCAGTGGTCTGAATCTTGAAATTTTATTTTCTGGTCAATAACTTGTTGATTGTTGCTCAATCATTCCTTCTACTTCAGCTGCTCTTTGTTTCTCTATCTGTAAAGTGACATAGCTATACCTTGCAAAGTATTTTGAGATTTATGAGTGTTTACAACTGTGTAAGTTTCAAAACATCATTGTAGTAAATATTTTAAAAAGAGTCTTTTCATAAACCTTTTAACTCAGTTGTTCTGAAAATCATTCTTATAATTTAGACCATGTCAATTAAGGTAAATACTTTGTGTCTAATGAACGAGATAATTTATAATCGTATAAATTTATAAGATTAGCTCATTTTTAATGTTTATATGCACTTTCCTCTGGGGAAGTATTCAGGGACATCACAAGCAATGTTTAAATCTCACCACGGCAACTGATTTTTCTGTGCTCTATCAATAACATATTTGCTAAACTGCTAGACGGGGAGAGAAACTGCAGTGACAAAATAATAGTGAGGTTTATAGCACAGGAAAAAAGGATCAGACATTAGATACCTGATTTTAATAGCATGAGTAACTTTAAACATTTGACAAACTTCTTAAATAGAAGATTTTCATTGGTCTCTCTGAAAGGATGACAAAAGAAAAAGGGGGGAAAAAAGTCATATAGCTAAAGCTGACACAAATCCTGACAAAATACAATTAATAAGGAATATAAGAATGGTAAATATGTGGATGATAAATCTTGTGGAAGTATGGGAGTCAGAAGGTTATTATAGGCTTTGCATTGAAGATTTCTAATAGGGTATATCCAGTCTCTCTTTCTTCCGCTATGGATAAGATTGGTAAAAAAGCAGTTTTAAAAAATTTGATTCTCCCAGGCTGTTATGTATACAACAGCATTAAAAACATTTAAAGACAGAAAACTAGCGAAACCTCTGTGCATTTTTTAACCCATTTTCAGGCAGCATTAGATCAACAACAGAAATAATTGCTGTCACTTTATACTTTTTGACCAATAATTCTCTGTATTTTCTGCAAGGAACTTGAGTGATGCAAATGACCTTATTTTTACAGCATGCTTTTATTAAATAGTTTATTATTTTGGCAGACTAATAAAGATTTTGGTATTTGCTTTTATTTGCAATAATATTACCACGACATAAAAAGGATTTTATGTTCTTTTTGAGGAACAAGGAGGATAAAAGTGTTGATGGATAGTGCAACTAAGGCATCAGCAATGAGCTGGAAATGAGACACATAAATATGAAAGCAGAGCTAAGAAAATAGAACTGCACCCTTGGCCTTAAAAGAAAATGCACATGCTATGGTTCATTCATACAGTTACAGAAACTCCTTTTGTTTTCAGTGAGTCAGTGAAAATATGCAGACTGAAATGTTACTAAGATTCTCAGCTGTTTGACATATTTCAGTAGTTAAGTTCTGAAATGTTTCTAAACATTTGGAGAAATAACTATTGATAATGATTATGATTTTTTAGAAGATGTGTATTTTCTCTGAAGTATAGTTTCATCCCTCTTTCTAGCTATGTCTTAGACAAAGGTGATGAAACAATATCAGTTTTCAGTTTTCCCTTTTTTGCCCCCCCAACAGACTTAATTTTTCAAAGATCAAAGAGTTGAGACCCCATAGCCAGATTAGGCAATCACATGCAGATTTTAAAAGCAAAATCATCAATTCTGTGAAAAAAAATATAGAATCTTAAGGAGCATGGGCAGTTGCATTTCAGATTGAAGAAATTGTGTCTATAGTATTCATTCTGCAATAATCTGAACTCCTCAACAATGTGTGGTCTTGTATTTGAGGGGCACTGCGTTTGAGTTGTTCAATGTATTTTACAATTTGTACCTCAGTTTCTTAAGTAAGGAACATATTGATTCAAGCAAATAATTGTATATGCCTTAGAAATAATGATATTGGCTTGATCGAGGGTACTTAAGATCTGAATTTTACTTATAGCCACCCCTCAAAAAGACAGTCAAAATAGAAAAATATGAACAGAACAACTAGTACATGAAAAAAATGGTAAAGAGGCAAACAAAACTTCCTCTCACTGGAAATTTGTTTGTTCTATTTGTCTTTTCTAAAAAGTAACCAGAAAATAGGAATCAAGAAGTATGTTTCATAGAAGAGTAAATCTAACAATTAATTATATGTCAAGGCTTAAGAATCAAAAAACTGCTTATGCCCATTGCCAGTCATTCACTCCCTGTCAGTAGTAGTTCACATCTTTCCTGGGATGGCATCCAACCACAGTGGCATCTAAAATATAGCAGGCTATATTGTTACAGTTGGAGGTGAAATCGAAAGTTGCACCAAACAGAAGTGACAAATTCACATTGCTCAGTGTTGCCTAGCAATAAGAGATGAGTTTATTATGAACACTTGACTCTATATCCTTCGCAGAGGCTTTGTATTCACACCAAAATGCCACTAATCTTACAGGCAAAAGGGGCAAAAACAGGGTGGGCAGAAGGAGGGAACAGTCATAGTAGTTGTAAGTACGTTCCTTTTTTCAAGATTTCTCTGTTTCATGGGACTTTGCTCAGGAAGGGAAAGGCAGAGCCTGCCTCTAGCTGAACTCTTGAGATTGGCCTGGTGGTTTGTTTCCAACCGTAATCGTGCTTTTGAATGCCCTCAGTAGTGCTGTTTCATTAGTAATGCGACAGTAGTTCACACACTTCAAATACATGGAGTCTTTCCTGAACGTTCTTGAGAACTGTGCAGTAGTTTTTTTTCATTGTGCAGAGCTTTCCATTTTCTTCGGTGGTGGTGAGTTTTTCCCTTTTTTTTTTTTTTTTTCCAATTAAAAAGGCCAAGTCGTCAGGTACTTCTTTGTTTATATGGGAGAACATTTATTTCTACCTTGGGCATTAGACCATGTCTCACAAGGTATTAAATACCTAAGTGTTCAGATAAATGCGTTTTTCAAGAAACTTCCTGGCTATCCACATACATATTTAGGCACATCATCCGTTTTAAAAATCCATGGAATAGCTCCTATTAAAAAAAATTACTCCAATAACTGATCTGTTTCTGTGTTTTTGTACCATCTGCATTTTTGACAACTGAATATTTTTGACAGCATGGGCCATTGTGCCCAAGTTCACATCATGTTTTTTTCCTCTCTTTTTTTTTTTAACATCATGTGACTACATATGTAATAGGAAAATGGGTTATATCATCCATTTTGCTTTACAGATTTAGGTTCACAGTGGATTTTTTGAACTGAAAAAAATTGTAAAAGGCATATTTATCATAAGGGTGCATTTACGTAATGAAAATAATAAATTCATTAAATGCTATGTAAGTACAGTGAAGTTACAAAACATTTGTGAATTTAAGAAGCTTTAGAAAACAAATACAAAAACTAAGGATGACATTTAGGAATTATATAGTTATAAAAGTATGAAGTATAGATAAAAATTGCTCTCTCTTATGACATGTTGAATTGAAAATGCTAATGCAGAATTATCTCTTTAGCTTACATGTTCACCTAGACAAATTAGCTGAACCTGTGAAAATTTCAGTGTATAATTTTTGCGTTTTTTGTGCAAAATGCAGCTTTTGTCTCAAATTGTCACTTACGCAGTAAGCTTTGCAGGTACAAAACCAAGCTACTTACATTTTGTAAATGTTTTGTAAAACCTTTAGTAACTCTGGTCCTTTCTTTATTTCAGATTCAATGTGTTACAAACAAACATATTCCACCTGTTACAACAATCTGGCATATTACTTTCTTGATACGTGATGATACAATACCTCTCAGGTTTGCTGAGTAGCAAAGAGAAATGTAAGCAAATGAAAAGGTTTTCCACTTTCACAGCTTTTTTTCTTCTTGGGGTTCTGTTTGTCTGAGAACTGTATGAATAGAAGCCATATTTTATAGTATTTCTTTAACCTCTGCCATCTGGTGTAGGTTAGTTTTTCCACTGCCAACATATCCTGGAGTCCCCAGTACCAAAATGTTTAATTTCTAAGTAAACATTTGGACTTTATAAATCCAGTTAAAAAAATAGAGCATTATTTTTTTAAACTATATGTTACATTTGCCACTACTGGTGACATTAATAAACACAGAGACAGGTATGTGGGTTTAAAAGCTTCTGGCCATGACTGTTTTCTATAGTAGACCTCCAGAGATGTCAGGTCACCTGTCATCTTTAATCACCAAGTCGTGCTCAGTTATCAGGAAGGAACTTAAATATTACTTTCTGACCTAAAGTCTGAAGTTGTGTCAAGGAATTTGCATCACCATAGCCAAAACATACCAAATCAATCATGGTTTCAGGCAAATATTACTCGCCCATGCGAAAGCCAGAGCTTTAATTTCTCTTTTTTTAATATAAACCCAAGTTATCTCCCTGCAACAAGAGAGGATTGGTGCTACAAAAGAACTTGGGTAAGTCACTTACCACTTAAAAACCCCAAGCAATGTAATAGCCATATCTCTGGCAACTTCCTTATGTCTGAGGAAGAAAAAAAACACAAAAATTGCGTGTCAGAATTCTACTACCAACATGAAAAAGTCCTTTCTATGCTTACAAAAGTATAGTGTTTGATTTTGTACTAGCCAGCAAATTACCAGATTTCAGTTTGAAAAAAATGAAGTAGTGGTGATTGTCCCAAGTTGATCTTTAGTCAGAGTGAAAAACTGAAAAAAACTTGCTTCTGCTGAGCATGGGGAGGCAGAAAAAGTTCATCTTAATCAGTATTTTTCAGAGGCAGTCACCAGGGAAAAGACACATAGATAGTAAAGGGTGTGCAGATTATAAAGGAGAACATTAAAGCTGTGTAAAAGGAAAATAACTACTATCTTGTTTCTTAATTCTGATTTAGAAAAGTTCTGAAATGAAAAGCAGGAATTTTCACTTCTTTACATGTCCACATGGTTAAATTTTTGTGTGTGTTTTTCCCTAAATTATAAAATATCAAGGATAGCTTGGCTTGCCACCTTCTCCTGAAGCATTTCCTATTCCTGAGGAGTATTCAGAAACATATTTTTGGCATGAAGTGAAATTTTAATAAAAATTCAGAAAAAGTCTTTAATTCTTACTGTTTATTCAGTTTCAAATTAAACATGTCTTAAAAACAAAGAACAGTAAATAATCTAATTAACAAGTGGCTCTTTTCTGAGCACTGAGCCACAGTGCAAAAGTTATGCCCATTTAATTGAACTAATTTAGAATTTGACTAGTTTAATCAGTGCAATCTGGTAATGAAGATTCATTAGACTCTTAGAAGTATTTGTTGATTTAAATGATAATTCTCTCGAGGATAATTCTTCCTGCTGAACAGTATGAATGAAGAGATGACGTATCACCTTTCAGCTAATCTGGGATGTGAAATTCTGTGTTACTTTGCAAGACCACTAATTGCATTTATTTTATTATGGTTGGTTATAAACAGCAGCATCTGGGAAGTGAGCATCCTCTCTGCATGGAGATAGTGGCTTCTTCTGCCTGGATGGACATCTGGTTAAATTGCCTCAATATGAGTCATCAGAATAGATAAATCAGTGCCCATACTGTCATCTGTTTAATCATCAGTGAAACGCATTTGGTTTAATTTATTAATTTTCTAATTCTAGCTTAGTTTGAGACCATTCATGGTTTTTTCACTGTGCTTCTTAAACCTTCTTATATTGGAGTGACTGTTTAGACATGTCCTGAAAGATTTATCTCAGTATATCTTGGTAGCCGTTGACTAACCCCATGAATCTCTGCTGGGATTGGTGGTGTGCCTGGACTTACCCTGTCCTCTCAGCACCTGTTACCATCATCTCACTCTCTGATTCACTTCAGATTTTCAGCAAACTCCAGCCTCTTATGTCCTGGGGCTGGCTAGGAATTTTAAGAGTGGATTCAGCCTTAAGAACTGAGACACTTCCTACTAGCCCATTTTTTTTATCTGCCCTCCAGCCACAGCCATCCCTGTAAACATTTGATTAACGTAAGTTAATTTTTCAAAGGACTCATGATGACAACATTCCTGCAGGTTTTGTGAACCTAAACACTTATGTGAGAAGATAAAAAATCAGTGTCAGAGCTCCAGCAAGAAAAAGACTAGAGTTGGTAGTGACGTATTTGGCCATCCACTAAGCATGCAGCACAGAGCCTGCCACAACACTGTGCTGCAGTTTTCCCTATCAGGAGTAAAAGTATATAAGAAGAATCTGGAAGCAATTTTCATGAAATTATATCTTTTGTGATTTCTATCTTAAAACAGGGTGCTAAATTGGTCCTAACTGACAATATCCCTAGAAGAGATGGGAAGGGAGGAACCTCTGACTAAATTCCAACCCATAGGCTGAACTCATAGACCCTCCTTCTGAGGGACAGGTTCTGGGCTCTTTCTTCTCTGTATTTCCTACTTAACAGCAACTTTCTTTGTTTTTCGCTAACATAAATCCTATTCAGATTTGTCTGTAGCCAGTCTGCCTGCCAAGTATGGGTTAAGGGTTTCACTTGGCAGCACCTTGCCGCAGTAGGTGCTGTGTGATATCATTGTGAGGCCTTGGGTGGTTTTGACACGATTGTACTGTAATCAGTCCTATAAGAATGAAACTCTCATATTTAAATTCTCTATAGAAATGAATGTACCTACAAAGTGATATTGAAGTATGTGGATTTTTATCAGAAGTAAATTGGTTACATGATTTAGGTTGTTATGTTTGATGAGTACCCAAATTCTCACCCAGTTACTGGTGTTTTTATAAGTGTGATATGCATATAGGGGACAGATGATCAAATAGCATGTATATGTTGCCTATTTTTATTAGGTGATATGCACAGAGAATGGGAAGAGCTACCCTAAATATCATACATAACATGTGTCTATCCAGGAACAATGAATAATGAACAACCTCTGGAACTTGGCAGAAGTTTAATTCAAAACCCCTCATGGACTTTGCATAGTTTTGTTAATTGTGTAATAAGTAGCCAAATAAATGTTTGGAATTTGAAAGTGCATTCTACTATAATACACATTTTTAAACAGGTTTCTTGGCATGCATTTTGTTTGTACTGTGCTTCAAGTTGTTTATGGCATTAGTGGTTTGTGTGTTTGTGCATGTTTGCATTCTGTCTGTTTATGAAGTATTTCACTGGTACCCTTACGCAGCATGTGGTCGGTTGAGATTATTTTTGATAACATATATAGTCTTGCATTTTGGTGAAAGGCTTTAAGGTAAGGTGGGTTGAACACTGCTTATCTGCAGTTATGTAAAGACAGACTTGCAGGTTGTAGATGTCTACACAGAACTTAACTACAAAAAATACCTGCACCATTTTAAAGATGAAAGTGTGAGTTGGTGACAGTTTGTCAAACAATCATGGCAATTTGCTATATTCGAGTTTCATAGAGATGGGCTAATTCTATTAATAACTGGAACATTAGTGTATTTTTATTATCATAGATGTCCAAAATAATTAACAGATGACTCATTATATTATAATAATACCATGTGTGTAACTAATTTTTGAAATTAACTAGGGAAGCAAAAACAAACCTCTAACACAGATAATTTAAATCACTTCAGTCTCTAATTGACAGCTAAGTATAGGCAATACTTTCAGGACTAACAGACAGGGCTGTGAAATTAATCTGTGAATTACTCTGGGCTTAGAGTGCTAGTTTTACATGGTGTTTTGAAAGTATGGGTTGTTCAGCATGTGTCTAATGACATTACAGGAATATTATTTGCAGAAAATGTAGATGCTGAGCAGCTCTAGAAACTTACAGGCATCAGTTCAGTAAGGATTTTGTGAACATTACAGAATAAAGTATTGTTGCTTTATTTAGATGCCTAACTGGGATTTGAGAGCATAATTCTTCCTGTGAATCTTGTCCTACAGTTCAAGAAACTCTTCTCCCGCAAAAATGATTGAGAATGTGCATGAAACTGAAAAGAAGCAGAGCTGACCAATAATAAATTCTTATGAAAATTCTGCTTGTAAATACTATTTCTTTACTGTTTTTACCAAAGTTCTTCACAGGTAGGAAACTCCATGTATTGGCTCCGATTTTCTTGAGACTATTTTCATACAAGTGTACCTCTTTTCTTCCTACCAGAAAAATTTTCTAGCATTTCTTTTACATTGCTGAAGTGTGCACTTATGAGAGCTTAAAAAGCATTTCATTAAGTTTATCTATCACTGAATGTGAGAATAAAATTAATGAATATTATTGAATAACATTTATGTTGTGCACATTTTTTTTATTTACTTTCTGAACATAAAATGTTGTACAGCTGTATTATTTATAACACCATGCTGTGCTGCACAACTCGAGTTGCTATTTGTATAGTGCTGTATGGTGCTGTAACATACAGTGAGACCTTTGCTCAAGAATAATTATTTAAGGGACTTCAAGTGAATTAGAAAGAAGATACCTAAAGGTGGAATTCAGACCCTCTAGCTATTCTTCCTACTAGTAAAATTCCATACCTGTGTTATTCTTGAGAGATTGAATTCAGTCCACAGAAAGTAACATTTCTATCCCTCAAGAAACAGGAGCCATTCATACAGAAATGAGATGCAAAATGTGTACAGAAATAAACTTTACATCTTATGACAGTACCAGCAGGTTCATAGTGTCAGGAAGAAAAAAAAATTATGAAAGGAAGCCAAGCCTGACAAACTGAGTTATGGCTCATCTGAATGTTGTTAAACTTCATTTCACTAACAAAGCAGTGAGTTTAAAAAAGGAAAAAAATATGAAAAATCCTTTTTATAATACACTAGTTTTAAAGTAAACATGTTTTAAAAATAAATGCTTAAAATAAACATATTTTAAAATAAACTAGTTTTAAAATAAACATGTATGTACTATATAAATTCATAGATCTTGGTAACTATATATATTTTACATTGGGAGCAGAGGCGAGGATTTTATTAAAAACTATATGATCATATAAAGGACTGGATTTGTTAATAATTTGTATGGAGATATTTTTCCATACCAAATCAATGTAAAAATCCAAATAACTGCCATATAAGGAGTAATATATTTATGTGAATTAATATGCAATGTTTTATTAAATGTAGAATATATGCTCTATATTATCACATAGAGATATTATACATCACCTATGGAAAATGTGCACATTGATATATATTCATATATATGTCTGTTTGTGTCTGTTTCCATACCCTATCTATGCATAGATTCCATCTTCCAGTTTTTGTTTGTGTGTAAATCAAGAGTGATTTTGATAAAGTCAGTGTTTGAAATATTGTAAGAGGTTATCATCAAGTCCATTATATACAGTAAACACATATTAACATTTAAGAGATGAGCCAAGACAATACTTAACTACTCATTTTGGGCTGTGTCCAAATACTGGCTCATATGCCAACTAATCACCAGTATAGCATTTAGATAATATGCTTCAGCAGACATGGGCTTATGTTGTAAAGAAAGACCTATGTAATTTGGGTATTCTTGAAAATAGAACTTAACTTTTATGTTATTTAAGTGTTCTAAGTGTTTTAGCCTTGTTATCTTCCAATTTGTGCTTTCAGTGCAATGAGAGTACTGCTGGAACAATCAGTTTAACTTCCAGGAAAATTCAGCAGATCTTTTGGGACTTAAAGCATGTAAGGAGTCAGGCACTGTTCAAGTGAGCATGATATTCACAACCCCCTAGAAAGCACTTCTAAACCCTGATAAACTATTTTTGATTTTGCAAACAATATTATAATTATTGTCTAAAATTTTGCTTTTTAGATATGTAAACATCCTAAGGGATTGAAAATATGTTCTGCTCCATTATATATATTGGCTTCAGACATCGTTAAGCACTAAAACTCACTTCAGTTCCAGGTGTGACTATTTACTGTGCAAAAAGTCAAGCAGCTAGCTAATTACCCATTAAAAATAATAAAGTTCTGTCCTTAAGACAAAAGGAGAAGGACACTTTTCATGACATTTCCAATGAACTGGAACTTCTGGCTTCACATGACATTCCAAAAACTTGCTTTTTCTCTTGGAACTGGGTCAGAGTTTTTCTAGCCTTCATACAATTGGCATCCTTTCTCCAAATTGAAATATGCCAGCCATAGTACTTTTTCAGTAATACAGTGCAGAAAATCTTTGATAAGGCCACATTGTGCAACATTTGTGCTATAGAGATCCATGAACCTGCAAGGTTATGTGACTGTGAGTAACCCCTTCTGCCATTTGATGTTACAAAGACTTCAAAAGACTTGATCGTGAGACAGGCTTCTTTTCCCCCAAAGGCTCAACATTCTTTTTGTGCTACATTTTTCAGAAGAACTCTTTGTTTGAAGAAGCTGGGCAGGGTAAAGCTGGCAGACTGGAACACTGCCCTGATGTGTTGTGACAGACATGTAATCTGCCATTTGACCACTGGTTCACACATCAGTGTTAATGTGAATGTGACACCTCTCAGCATACTGTTAATCATGTATTACTCTTCTGTCTAAAATGTGGAGATGTGGAGTAGACTTTTATTCTTTTCAGAAGACTATGCAAAAAAATGTAGTGAAATGAAAATTTACTGCCATAAAGGCAAACTGATTGACAGCTGCAAATCATAGTCGCAGCAACATTGATATATACATATTTATAGATCCCTAGATTTCAAAACTAAAAAAGATCATTAGAACAGTCTGCTTAATCTAACGCATTCCCACTCCAAACGTGCAAGGAGTCAAACATGTAGTCCCATATCAAGTGTGAGGAAACCTAGAAGGTTCTGTAGTCCAGAAATGAGATCAATTCAGCTTCTTTTCCTCACTAACACTTTTTCGTCTCTTGGGTTTTGTTTCTTTTTCTCCTGGTGTTTCATCACCAAAGTTCCCAGGAGTTCATCTGCTTTCATTCAACTGAAATGCATGCGCCAGATGGTGCAAATAGCCCAGTATATTTCAATCCTGTATCCATGTCAAAAAACAGGCAGACTGCTGCAGTTCTTGGTTGCTGCACCTCATGGTATCAAAGGCTGGCTAAGAAGAGTGACACTGCTTGACAATGAATAAGATTTTTCAGGTCTGGCAGGGAAGTTGCTTTGGAAGCTAAAATCCTGCTTCTACTCTGTAGGAGTTGCTTTTCATGATTAATTAATTGTGTTTACGCTAATCTACAAAGGATATAAAGAAATATAAAAACAGAGCTACAGAAATGTGTCTAGTTAGGGTACTTTATATTAGCTTTATAGTAACCATTCGTCATGTGTATTTTAACTATACTACCTACTTGCTTGTTAGAATTGTAATAGAAATCTGCCTACAATAGAAAGTTCTATACTGTACTTTTCGACATACTTTTACAGGAGGACCACTGCAGTCTGTGTTTGCTGTGTGGACAGCCTTGACCATTGATCTCCTTAGGTCAGTGAAGTTTGAAAGTATCTTGAGGGCTAGGCAGTGTGGTGAAGGTCACTGGCCATTTTCATCTTATAACAGCTGCTTGGAATTTGGCCTTCAGAGATTCAAAATATCTCTGTAGTAAAGCCTTACACTTGCAAGAGCAATAGCTCTAAAAAAATGGTGGTATGAGCTTTCAAATAGTGGAGAGTTGTCTTGGAAAACAGAAACTGGAGAGACAGTTGTAAGCTTTTGGTGGCAAGAGTTGAGTTTTTCTGTGCTGGTTTTCAAACTCCTACGTGTTGTAACCACAGTACAGAGTAGTAGAAGAGCTGTACCTTCCTATTCATTCTTTTGACATGTTACTAATCCCACAAATAAGAGAAGATTCACATGTGAGACATTTGGACAGCAACATAGTGCTTTATCACCCTGTCCTCTGTCACATCTGCTACAGTACGTGTCTCTTTGAGACCAAGACAAAGTATTTCTATGCCTGTTGGATTACCTGTGCATTTTTTGCCTTCCCATTGTTTCTAAGCTAGGATATGAGAATTTTAATACCTGTTGGAGAATTCTGGTTTGACTGATTTTAGCGGTCTGTGGGATGATTTATAAGTAGCCCTGAAAGGGACAGTACGCTTTTACCTGTTTAACCTCCTTGTCTAACTCTAAAGCTTTTCTCTGTATTTTTTATTTTATTGAAAATTCTTCATTGTTCTGAATCCCCAAGAAAATTTTTTTACTACTGAAGAGACAGACACCTTTTTTGGAAAGCCGTCTTCCTTCCTGAACAAAGAATTTCGGAACAGAGTACCAAAGAAAAGTCCATGTAGCTGAAAGAGTTGTCTTACAAGATGTTATAGAAATAGTTGCATGTTCATTTCACATAGGTGCAAGTTTACCAAATATATGGATATCCTTGTTGACAAACCTATGTGTATTTGTTTATATATTCAGAAGCTCCAGTTTGCCTACAGTCATGGTGTACGTGATTGTTCTCATTTGTGTTGTAGTTACGGGAGTATAATTTTAAACAGAGGTCATGCTGAAAAGAATTGTTTATTTAGCTAAAGACGTAGTAGATTATGTAAGGAACATCAAACAGGCCGTGGCAGCAATATCTGTTTAAGGGAAAGGTGTAAAAAAGAGGTCAGGAGAAAATGTTACTTAGTGTGCTTGATGGAAGAGCCATTAGGACTAGTGGGATGAGGGTTGTAAAAGAAAGTTTAGGCTGTCTACCTGGAAAATTCTGGAGAGCAAACTAGTTGCACTAAACAACTGCATAATCTCTATGGGTAAGAATTAACAGTCCAATCGCTTGAGATTTTTGAGAGGTCAAAGGAGCAGCAAAATACATGTTGTGGAAGAAGCTTGAATTGGCAGGTAGATAGATTAGCTGACCTATTAGTTCTTTTCTATTGCAAATGTCTATGATTTTATGTGGGGAAAATTCCTTTTCAACCCACGCTGGCAATCTGTTTATGTTCTGAAGTACGATGATTGACATCCCTTTTAACTTTTAACCTAGAGAATGTCTCTGCAAGTGTTATTCCTACATATAAATGTCTAATGCTTTTAATAAAAAAAAAAATCCTCTCAATTAGGGGACTGTATCCATGTGCAAATGCAGAATGGAGATCACAACAGAGTCTGAGGTGTTATCGCGGCATGGGCAGCACTCCCACTCAGGAAGGATGGGGCGTTGAGAAGGAAAAAGGAGCATTTGGGGCTTTAAAGATGAGAGAGAGAGTGGAGGCAAACAAAATAAAAGTGAATAAAAACAGTCAGAAGGGTATAATTTTTGTTGAAAGGGGGAATAGGAAAGAAAAGAATAGAGAGAAATGGGAAGGTTGAAAGGTGTGAGAATAGAGAAGCAAGATAGGAGGGGAAAACTAATTTGTGGAGTAGAGGAACAAGAAGTAAAAATAAGGATGTACTCCTGTTATTATGGTGCCAGAGCCACTTCCGACCTGTAAGTGTTTATCTTTGGGTCATGTACATGAAGCCTTACATTTTTTTTCATTTCAAGCAGTGAACTATTTAGTAATCATCACTGAAGCACACTGTGTGGATTTTTGTAACAAATAGTGTATTCCAAAATTAAAACTCAGCCTATCCACCTTTCCTGTGAAAGTAAAGCTTACCAAAATATAGATCATGTAGAAAAATGTAGCACTCTAGTAGCACTCTAGTAGAAAGAAGTGTCATGTTTTGCCAGTCTTTCCTGCATTTTACTCTGATCTGGGGGGACTGGAGATGGATTTATTAGGGAAAACATCACAAAAGAAATATTTAAGAACTTATAAACTAGCAAAACTTAGCATAATTAAATAATATTACAAAAAAGTTCTTCAAAATTTATAGTATTAAACTAAAGCTCAGAATACAAAAAGAAATAAGTATTACAGAGATTTCCAGTTACTAAAAAATATCTTTGTAATGTTACTTTTTCTGATTTAAAGAAGTTAGCTGAAGCATCAACTTCATTTCTGTCGAGGACTGTAAAAAAGATTGAAGCCGGGGCCTGGAATATGAACAAACAATGCATCTAAGTTAGTGCCCCACAGAATATTTTAAAATTATTTAACACAAATCATCTCAGTGTCAACAACTCATCACAGATAAACTATCTAATTAACAGAAGCCATCATAGTATTTGAGAACTCAGTCTTGGCTCAGTTGATATACCAGAAGGGCACTCCTTGATAAGCAAAATTTATAAAGGAAGGTTTAAAAAACATTACTGCCTGAAGTAGATTCGTCTTAGTTTTAAATTAACCCTCTGCTAGGTCGGGGTTTTTGGTTGGTTGGGGGTTTTTTGAATCTCTTGAGATACAAGCATAGGTTGACCTCATGTTCTCAGGTATATTCCATGTTAAGACTCTGTTACATGGTATCTTATATGATGCAATGTTTTTTCAGTGAGTCTGCCATGCACTTGAAACCATGCCAAAATGACAGCTCAGTTAACAAAAGTGTCCCCAGCTTTTGTAATCACTTCTGAGATAGTTTTGTCCCACTTCTTGAAAATTGCGAAGGTTGTCAAAATCCTGAGGACATAAAACTTTACTGCAAAACACTTTTGGGCATCAAAACGTTGGTTGGTTGTTGCAGCACCAAACCTGTCACTTAGTGTAGTTGCACTTATTGCAGGTACTTCACTAACTTGCATGAAGTCTGTGGAGAGAGAAAGCTGATAATGATAATATACACAAAAGTATAACATAGACCAAAAGTTACTGAAAATAACTTGTGGGAAATACTGAATAGAGAGATCTATCCTGAGACTCTAGGGGTGATATTTAAATGTTGCAAGGAGACAATCCAGGACAATAATATTCATTACCCTAAAAATGCTCCTGCAAGTAGTCTTTTTCACAGAGGAAATGTGAAGTAGCACTAGGTAGGAGTGAAGGACCATCTCTTTTCCATCCCATCCCAGGTAGAGTATTTGGTAAAAAATTTACCGAAGGTGTGGGAAATGTGGGTTGAATTGATTTTTTTTTTCCCTGAGCTAAAGCAGATTGCATTGATGGCATCAGGTCTGGGAATGTAACAAATTATCGTCACCCATTACACTATTCCTAGAGCATTCCTAAGTTTGAACACAGTATACTATCCACCATCTTAGCAAATAGTGATATTGAGCTTCCCGAAGTCTTTTAAAAAAGAATAAAGAAATGAGTGATGAAGACAGAATAATCTACACATGTTTTTCCCAATGCATTATTCTGCATCTGAAAACAGGTTTTAAACCTTAATCTGACTGAGATTTGTTGTCACATTTGTGGAGGTATTTTGGCACCTAACTCCACTACCTACCTTTGCAAGTTTGAGCTCTAGCTTTGAAAAGAAATGAACAGAAAAGTAAACAGGAAGATACATATGCATGCTAATAATAATAATAATAAAACATATATCCATATTTTTGACAAAACATTTGATAACCCAAAATTTTCAGTGGACTAACTAGAAAATGGATTATTTTCAACAGAAAATTCTTGAGAGTAAATTTTTCCATCTTTCTTGGAAAAATTTGAATACTCTGAATTTTGAAAAGATTTCTGATAGTCAATTAATTAAAAATTATTGCTCAGTTTCAATATAAACGTATAACTTGCCAGAGCTATTGAGAAAGACATTGATAAGCAAAACCTCAAGTCATAATGATCAATTCAATGGTGTCAACATGTTAGACAAACATAGAGAAATTAATTTCTTTATTTTGGCTTTCACCTGACACTTCAGTAAAGGAACATTCTGATAAGGAGCGTAGGAGTAGTGACTAGAAGGAATCTGCAGGGATCATTGAGCTTTAAGTGCAGGCAGCCATCTAATAGATTAGCAAGACATGCCAGTGTAACCCTATCACCTCTAGTAAAATAGACTGAAAAAAAAATCACAAAGGCTGTCAACTGCTGAAGGAACATAGCTGGCAAGACCAAGACAATTGACAATGTGTTTGGTTTGCCCTATATCCAAAGTTTTGTTAGACATTTATCATTATATAGGTTTACACAACTTGAGATATAGTTTACTTAAAGTTCTTGGGAGACTGTTCCACTGAATAACACTCCAGAGATACTTCTTCATGTGTTGTTCATCACATGAATGCAACAGTTAAAGAGCATAACTGGGTATGGGTACGTCACCAAAGCCATTTCTGAATGCTTTCTTTCATATTTAGTGAATTGGTGTACCACTGAAGTCACATGCAAGATGACAATTACATTGTTGTATCTCAGTAGATATGGAGTATCTCAGATAAGCATTGCGGAAATAACTAATTTTTCAATTTCCTGGCAGTTCCAGATAATGATTTCAGATCAATTCAAATTAATGGCAGCTCTTGGACTATTTTCAATGTTTAGCATGCACACATATTGTTTTACCAGACACAAATATGCACAAACTTGATGTTTTCAGAGGTCTTCTCCAAGTCTAGGGAGCTGCTATATGTATGTCCTGCTGTCTTGAACAGGTCAGTCAAGTGATGATCCCAATCACTTCACAACAATAAAAAAATATTAATAAATCCTAACTGACCTCATTTAATTGTTTCTATAAAAAGAATAGCAAAATCCTCTAAAAAACACTAACAACTCCCCCACCTCATAGTCCCCAAATATCAGGTTGCCCCCAAACCCTCCTTCGCAAGAAAATGTGACAAGCTAGAAATACCCAGAAGTTTAAGTGGGTAGACTAATTTCAGAGAAAGAGTCTTCATAAAAAAAAATTGAAATCACATTATCTCTCAAGTGATGATTTGGATTTACACATACTTTGCATTTACAATGAGTATACTCACCACGGAATGACTGGAGTTCAAAAAACATCTTTACACCATCATTGTATTTTCTTGAATCTGATACTGGCAGCATGCTGAAGCAGTCTCTCATAAATGTTAAAAAATGGGATGGTTTGCATCTGATCAATGTTAGAAAAAGAGCTCGCTTTCTTGGGATGGTTCTATCAAATTGGGATTAGCATTTTTCCACTTAGTCCCATGCGCTTCTGGAGAAGCTGACATAACTTAGTGACTGTGAAAGTAACACCTTTGTCATTTTCATTGTACTTCATTTCACCTTCTCATTTCTGTCTTTTTAAAATAAGATGTCTAACTGAATACAGTAATCAATGTGCCATCGATTTATATAATGCAATTGTAATCTTTTCTATTCTCTATTCCCTTCTTAACACAATTTAACATCTTGTTTGCTTTTTTAATCACCACTGAACAAGTCTCTTCATTGAGCTGTCTACAGTAATGCCTGGATCTTTTTTTTCCTGAGAGGTTACAACTAATTCAGAAGACATCATTATGTATGAATACTTTAGACTGTTTCCACTAATGTGTTTTTAGTAAGGGCAGGGTGAGTGTCTTTTCTGTGTTGAGGCTTATCTACTACTCAGTTGTTCAGCCAGTTATTTTTGCAAAATTCACCTAAAGCTCTTCATAGTCCCTTAATTTAAATGATGCAAATGAATTTACAATTTCAGCTGCTTTACCACATTTAGTCAATAGCCTGTTTTCAATTTCAACATACAGAGTGAGCAGTACTTTTGCCAAAACTGCTTTTATGTAGTTAACTCTGTGTTCATCATGCTGGAAACAAGAATTTATTTTTTTTTTTGTTGCTGTTCTGTTACTGTGTGTTGATATAGTTGCAATATCAACAACCACTAAATAGGATAAACACCTAAGAAACACCTGAAAAACACCTTCTATAAAACTCTGTAAACCTGATGTACATAGCAGTCTAACCATAGCTGCATGTCACAGCATTGATTTATCCTCCTAAAACCAACCCCAATCCTAGGACACTTGTTTCCTGTCATTATGCTTGTATTTATGTACTATCATGTTTTTAATAGTTAAGATTTCAGTAGTCTATTGACTTCTGCTTTACTGTAGACATTTCTGCTGGTGCCCATGTCAGTTAGTTTACAATTAAGTCACCCATGTCAAAATACACTGTAGTCACTAAAAATTGTGCTATCAATCTGCAATATATTGAAAGGAGGGGTTTATATTTTTGGCAAGCAATGTTTTGCTTCATTGTTTTCTTGCAAAGAACTGCTTGAACATCACCGTAAAATTTAAAATGCTTGGAAATATTTACAAAATTATGTTCCACGATATCTATTCTTAAAACACACCCACCCCCCACCCCCTTAAAATAATATTGCAGGAGAGCATTCTGATATCTGCCATTTTCACTGCCCTTGTTTCTGTATTTGTCTAGAGTGTATACAGAGGAATCTTTATTCATGAACCTGTCTCTTTGGTGCAATCACATTACAATTAGGAGGCAATAAACACAAGAGATGTTCCTCTTATTACACCACTTTTGGGTTGCATTATATTTGTCTATTTAAGAGTGTTAACTGTTACTGCAAGGCAGCTTACTTTTAAATGATTTCCAGGACAACCTAACTACCTGATAATATGTGTAGCAATAAGTTCAATTGTTTTAATTTTCTATTTCTCCATAATTTGGAGACTGGTGTAGTTACATCTACACATTTAACTACATTACATTGCTGGAGTTCCTAGAATTTCTCTCATTAAGTATTATTTTTTTTCATTAAATCTGTCCATTCAACCTTTGTATAATAGCTAAGGGTAAAGAATCTTCAGCCTTTACAAAAGACGAATTTTATGCTATAAACAGTATGCCATTACAACTCAACTGATTGCAAAGAATTTGGATTGCAGTGTGATTCAAGTCTTTCATTGAACTGATATTATCCACTCAACCTCAGCAATACTTTAGAGAAATACAAAGCAGAGTAACTGTCTTTTATATTGTACTCTCTCAGTGCAAAAATAATAGAGATGCCATGAACATTGCAGAGGTGTCACATTAGCTGCTGAACTAAATAATGTAAAGGAAAGGGAACTCATTGTTAATTTTTACAAGGGTGGAATAGATGAACATTGCTTACAAATGAGCTTTATTTAGTTTTAAACACATTTCATGAAGTAAATAGTATATTTCCCTAATTTTCATGTCTCTTGGTATGCTTCCAAAAACTTGGAAGTGAATTAGTGTGCAATTTGCATCCAAATCTCAGCCAAGGGGATGTGGTTTATTATAATACATGGCTCTCCTAATTATTGAACAGCCCGAGAAAACTAGGCACAGTGTGCATCTGTTATTGCTTGACCACACTGCCAAACATAATTTGGCAAGCACAGAAATGTACATTGAGCAGACCTAGAGTCTAATTTGCATTAGTTTGTAGTAATTATATGAAAGCTATAACCAAACCAAGCCTGTCCTCTCTTTTTAGAGTGCATCATTCTTTTTGAAAAGAAATCTGAACCAAAAATCCAAAACAATTAAATAGCACACACATACACAACCCTGAGAAATTCCTTGTTTGCCCAGTAGAGTTTATCAGTATTATTTAATCATTTTCCAAATGTTATTTCTGTGTATTCTGTAAAATATCAAACAAGGTTTTTTCCCCCTGCAGTTTTTATAGGCTTTTCTGTGTTTTCTTTTATTCCCATTCAGAAATTTTTCAACTCTTCTGCCAAATTCTAAAACTCAGTATGATTCAAAACCCTGTAACTAGTGATTAAAGTCAGTGGCATTTTTAAATTCAGTTGCTAAGGAGGAATGAGAGGAAAGTCCTACCCTTCAAAATTTGCCTTTGCCCCTCTCCATAGTAATTCAATTCAAACTCTACTCTTACTATAAGGAAGCAGTCTCATTGTAAGCTGTCTTGTGCCACAGTAATGCTGGAAAGTATTTGCCAAAGCTCAGGGAAGCTAGGATGCTACAGGAAAAATACCTGCAGGTTTTAGCCCACAGAAGTTCCAGGGGAAAATTCTTGTTCCCTTTCTTACTTTTCCAGTGATATCATGCGTTTAGATACACAAACATGTACATCATAGTTCTGCATAAAAGATGACGGGAAACCTAAACTGAGTCAGTAGATGAGTTAAAAAGGCAGAATCTCATCTACAGAAGGTATAGTTTTATGACAACTATTGTGTAATATTTGCCAGAAATGCGGAGGACGGCATAAAAAGGATGAGAGAAGCAGACTCAATTCCCATTGAAGTCAGTGACAAAAAACAACTATTCACTTCAACAGCCACAGGACCAAGCACAGAGGAAGGAGAGGGTTTTTCCTCCCCTTCTTTAAGTAAACACTGGCATTTTTGGCTTCACTGCAGGAGCTGAGAAGCGGAGGCACGGTCTTTGTTGTTGGTAACAGCTTGACATTTCATAGTATTGGACTACTCAAAAGGCTTTCAATCTAGAGTTTGAGTATTAAGAAACAACTGTATATTCACTATGTAGTGGGGTATTCTCAGATAACTTAGGGTAATTATTAGCTAGCATACCCAGAGTCGCAAACAGTTACTGTGAAATGACCATACGGAGATTATGTAAATGAGTTTCCAAGAGTGAAAATGCAATGGTGTATAAAAGTGAATAAAACCTGCCGAATATTGCTGAATGAGTGAACACTACCTCTACACACTGATTAGCTGATCAAATGTATTTTCATAAACAAAACCAAACTTGCAATAAATTAGAGGGGAAAAGAAATCCCAGTGAACCATTTACAAATGACATTTCACAGTTGACCAAAAAACACTCAATTTGCTTTTGTGTAATATGTGGAAAATAAAGGTACACTTCTTATACAATAACTGCTGCAAAACTGCTTTTTCTTCTATTTTAGTATTTTTTGGTTTAGTTCTACAATAAAATAATAATTGCAGAAGAAAACCAGCTTTTTACTGAACTAGTCTCTTTCTACATATACATCCTTTTACTTCAGCGTCTGGAATAAAGCAATGGAGCAAAGAAGCTGAGGGGAGGTGTTTTGAAGTAAAACCAGACTGGTTTACTTTTTTTTAGCACCAGGATCTGCCTTATCTAATTTGATGTTATTTGTGGTTTATTGTTTGTTTTTTTTTTATCTGCCAATGAAATTATTAACTAAAACCCAGTTTTTGACTAGTTACTCCTGCTGATTTGGGTAAACGTGCAGAGTTGTTTTCTCTTCATTTTATGTTTTGGGCTTTCATAAATCTGAGAATACTACTCATCTTTGCACAGGCAGGGCCAGGAATAAAATACTTCTTTTCACTGCTCTCTACTGTTAGAGAATATTTTATTGTAGGTATCAGTTTTATTGTAGTTCACTTTGCATAGTCATTCTTTATTACATATATTGCAAAGTTTTCTATGCCATGGGTTCCTCATGAAAAGGATTTGTCATATCTAGTTTTAAGATTTTTTTATCTAGAAGTCATGTTCATGATGATGAACAAATAAAAATCTCTCTGTTTTCAGAGCAAGAAAATCCTGCAATACACAAAGTATGGCAAGTAATTAATAATTTTTAAATGAAAATATTTTTTTTTTTTTCATATTTCATTAAAATAGTGCCTTTATTTATTTTCCCCGTTTGTTTTTTTTTTTTACTCAAAAAAAGAGTCACATTCATCTAACTTCTGATATGTCCAGAAAGGGAACTCTTGGAGCATCTAAGTTAGGTTTCCACTCTGAATGCTACAAAGAATAGCCACTGAACTGCATTCAGTTCTTGCATTGTAGTTAAACACCTTAAGACATCATGTTAAAACTAAAGTTTTGGAGATACTTATGCAAACCACTCTCTGTTAGTGAAGATCTGGTTACTACAGTACAGGTATGTGCATTTTGTTTCAAGAAACTGATGGGCTTGTAATGGTGGATGAACTGTGTCTATCTATCTCTTGGAAGCAGATGTCGTGTGAACTTCTTGCAACATGACTTCACAGAAACTGCTCATTTTCAACTTTTGCAAGTTACTGCAGCACAGTTTGCTCTCCAGTCATTTCCAGATGCACAGTTAGACCTGGAATCACTACTTAGAAAGAGTCTTTTAGGTGGGTGTAAAGACATAAAGGAGGCACCTTGAAGCCTCCCATAGTTTTGTGCGAGGAGGGCTACACCTAGGCTTAGTTAAGGAACTCACAAGTTTAAAATCAACAGTTTGGCATGAGTGAAGGTTATCTCTCTGGGAGCTGTTTTAGTCTCCAAACAGCTCACTGCAACAAGGGGCTGACATACAGAGTGGTCAAAAGACAAGGAGGAGGGACTTGAGTTTTGATTTTCTTCCAGGATAAGTCCTCTTGTCTTTCTTTTCTTCCTCTTCAACTAATTACTAGGTTCCCAAGCACAAGAAAATTTTTTCCTTAAAAAATAACTTGTCCTTAAGGAGTAGAGCTTGTAGTCAGTAGCTACACTTCCTTGAAAATAATTTTTTTTACACTGAAGGTTTATACTGATAATGTATATAACTGCTTGCCGTGTCTCAGTGTCTGTATTCAACCTGTCCTGTTTACAGGCCCAACATCAGTTCTCTTAGTTACCTAAGAGTAAGTCCTATCTTGTTTCTTAATGACATTATATAGTCTTTTTTCCATCAGCAGTAAAGATTACCTGTATCAGTGAGGCTTTCAGTATACTTCTTTATCCCAGTCTTCTTCAGAACATGTTTAGCAGCACCTGAGCAGGTTCAATGACTCTGCTGAGCTGTGAAAGAAGTAGTGGGCTGAAGGTTACTAAGCTGAAGCTAGATAAACGTAATAAAATCTGGTACAGACTTAGCTGTGTGTAAACAGATTGTGGTCATTGGACATAAAACGAATTCAGTTAAAATTACATTTGCTGCAATACTGCAGAAAAGACTGACTATGCTGAGGAGCTAAAAATCTAAAGAACGACTTTTGCAATTGATCAGGGGAATATTTTCACTCCTGTAGGATTTAATTCTGTTTCTTGAGTGTACTTGTATGTCCTAAAGATGCTAATATAAACGTATCAATTTTAAGACTAAAGAAATCCCTAGTTTATCCAGACTATTAGGTCACCATAAAACACCAGCACATAAAATTTTATCTGATACCTTTTTTCTGAGCCAAGTAACTTGTGTCAGGCATCACTCAGGAGCCATCTATCTAAATCATCCAAACCCTACTGGCAAGGAAGTGCTGTGCAAAGTCACACACTTAGTATGAGTTATATCAGAGAAGGGGATTTCCCACATTTTTATCTCCTGCAGCAGATTTTGTGTCAGCTTTGCATTAGTCAAGCAGGTCTTTCAGGAGGAAAAAAATCCATTTCTGTTGCAGATAATATAGGAAATGGAGAAATTACTGCTTGCTGACTTAATTTGTTCCAGGACTTAATCGCCCTCGGTGTTAGGTAAACAAGATAAAACTAAAATCTTTATTTCTTAGTTTATATCTAGTTTTTAGTGACTTGCTCAGTTCTTTTGCTAGATGAAACAGCTGTTTCACACCTGGTAATTAAACATTCAAATCAGTTGTCCTTGCTGAACTAAGCAATTCCTAAATCTGCTATTTGAGAGCAGTTTCCCA
>VWZG01011047.1:116598-168004 GCA_013396735.1 Grallaria varia | reverse complement strand
ATAATTTTATACATTGAGTGTACTTACCTTGGTTCTTTTTTTCCCAGAAAAAATTTCAAATAAAAACTATTACTTTTCACAGATATGGAAAGAAATGCAAAACCAAAATGCAAGGTATTTTCAGACTTTGTGAGTGTAGACTGGAGACAGTATTCCTATATGAACAGCAGATAATTAATACAATGAACTCTTGAAAATGCTATATTTTCATTGCTAACACCATGTGATTTCTCCTTATATTTTGTCAATATAATGTCATATGTAGTTCTGANACTAATTTATAAAAGTTTATATTGCTTGATGTAAAATACATCATTTCTCAGTAGTGAAAGACATAGCCTGAATCTTCAGACGGTGTGAAACAATAGCTCTAAGGAAAATGTAAATTGCTCGCATTCACTTCTGTGGTGTTATAATTCTGACACTGAATCCTAAAAGGTAACATTTTAAATGTTTTAAAATAACTTGATAGCAGTGCATTTCTTCAGTCTCCACTAACTGATCTCCTGTTTACTTTTTCCACAACACAATTATCCATGAGAACACTTACAGCCTGAGGAAGGTGAAATACACTTGTTGAAGGGCTTATCATGCTGTCTGCATTAGAGTATGTAATTCAATAGAGTTAATTTCCATCCATGCAGGACTTCAGACTATTAAACCCGTAGGTGTTAGGCACAGAGCAACCCCATTTCTCCTACAAACTGAAGTCAAGCATGTGGTAGAATAGATATAGTCTTGAATCTCTAGATACAATCAGAGTGAATTTAGAAACCTATCTTGCAATATTCCAGATTTGTAATTTTTTCCAGTATTGTATTATATATAATACATATTGTATTATAATTCTCCTAAATGTGACAAAATAAACTAAATCATATGATTTACAATGCAAAGATAACACATCAGGAATTATATCTGCATACATAATTATTGACCAATGTACACTGTTTTCATGTGTCACAGAGTAAAATATTTAATATACACATACCGTCGGCTTTTTTGTGAATATTTAAACATTTTGACCTACTTATCTATTTTTTGTGGTGAGTGGTCATGCTAATAAAATCACAGACTCAGATATTTCCAGGAAACAGAATGGAAGGTTCATACACACCCCACAAAAAGTTACACTGATTTTTATTTTCAGTGTGAATGAAATGAAATGTTTCATTTATTCACTTAGACCTACCCTCATGTATCTTGTCTATCTTAATTTTTTGTCTACGCTTGTGCCATCCATCATAATTTTGGTCACCTTCATAGTGCTTTTTTAGTTATGAAGCCACACTAGATATTATATGATCATATGATTAATGACTTACTAGTTTGAGATCACTGTCCATTTGTATTTCAGTGAGTCACTAGAGAATTGAGACCCAGGAGGCTGAAATTCCTGATTTTTTTTCCCCAACAAAGAAACAGATTTTCTAGTGAAATCTAAACAAAAACATTAGTATCAGAATTTAATATCAATATTGTGATATCTAGATTGAGATCATAGCTAGAAGGCAAAAAGAGAGAGACTGCTTTCCACACATATCCTTTCCTGTACAAGTCTATAGTATCACAAATTTTTGAAGGCTTATTTAATTCATGTTGGCATTCACCAACATTTGATAAACATGTCACTCCTCACCAGGTGCTCTAACTGAAAACAGAGATGGATGAAATCTATTCTGCAGTCTGCTAGTAATAGGGGTCCACTATTTTAATGAAAATGTAAAAAATTGTGTTTGTAAAAATATTTGCAAAGTAATCTATGAAAATAAATATGATGAAACAGTTCCTACACTAATTTACATGATTTTGTGCAAAGCTCTTTTTCATAAAGAGATTAATTTCCATGTACTGAAGCAGCATTTTCATGTTAGGTAATTTTTTCTCTTCTCTTTTTTTCTTTAGGGCAATTCAGTGATCAGTTTCCATCAAAAGGTAAGTATTATGGCTGTGTCTGCCTGGGAGAAATCAGCCAAGAATTATAACAATGTACTAAATTCTATTGTCAAAGATATAATCTGTAGAAAGCACCTATTTCATCTGACAAACATGATTTCAGTTCAGGAAATAGCTCACAGTCATTCTATTGGATCTGACATCAGCGGTATCCACACAGCCATTCTGTGCACACTCCCTGCTTTTAAAGGTCTTCCCATCACTGTTATTGGTCTCACAGATGATGAAGTATGACACTCCATAAACAATGAGCTGGGCCTTTTGTAGGCTGCTTTGCTTTTTTTGGCTTCAAACTGCCACTGAATGTCAAATCAATTTGGCTTTCATTAGAACAGCTTTATATGTGCAAATGTATTTGTGTCTGGTTTCCACTTTTTTCTATTTTTGCTTTCCTTTCCCTCTGCTTTTTTTTGGTCCTTTTGCTTGGATGATGTAATTTTTCTCTAATCAAAGCCAACACCTGTTTCTCTAAAATAGGAGCCTCTGTGTAAAGCTCTTTATCACAATCTGAGTACACCCTAGATGGGCTCATTATGAATCAAGTTCCCTCAGAACAAAGAGGAAGTGCTCTGCTCCAGTGACATTGTACATCATAGAGCCTGGATAAAGTCAAGAGCTGATGTAACCTTCACTTTTGACATCCCAAGAGGCTGCTGTCTAGATAATGCAAGGTGTGTTAACCACTGTCTTTGATAAGTAATAAAACAAAATAATAAATCTGACCCAGTGTTTAAGAACAGCTCAATTGTTACACAGTGCTCTGTTGGGTTTGCTGGGGAAATGGGTTTGCTGGTTTTTTCCTAACCGATTTAAAAGGAAAACAGAATTGCAACTTTGAGGATTTCTGGTTTTGTAAACCACAAGCCTGCTTAGACAAACTAAATGAAGACTGCCATACAATGAGAGGAATAGAACAAAATAGAGATGACAGAACTGCTAGTTCTGAGTCAGTGAAGATTTAGTCTAACAGAGTACATTGCAAGTAGTCTGAAATGGCTGAAGTTTAGGAAAGGGAATTAGAAGGGGAAAGAAACAGTGATATGCTGAAAGGCTGCCATATACTCCGTGTTGTGACACATTTGAAAGAAGCACAGCCTTGCTTTTTGTGCGCCTAAGACCACCTTGCCTCTATGCGATCTGTCTCATGGATATAGCTCCTGAAGAGTACTGCACCTGAAATGACACTGGATTGTGGTGAACAATGGCACAAGAATCCTTTTATGGCACTTCAGTGTATTTTTCCATTCACTTAATAGAATCACAGAATCACTAAGGTTGGAAAAGACCTGTAAGATCATCGAATCCTGTCATTAACCCAGCACCACAACATTCACCACTAAGCCATATCCCCAAGTGCCAGATCCACATGTGTTTTTGAACACTTCCAGGAATGGAACATTTTCAGAAGAAATACACATTTTTATGTGTATTAACAGGGCAGATGCATGTTCAATCCCAAGTAACGTGACACTTGTAAGACACGTGCTGTGTCCTCTTGCTAGTGTTGATTCTTTTGCAAGAACAAGAAATATTTTTTACTTCTTTAAATGGAAAGATCTATGTTTTAGAAGCTGAGGAACCTACAGATAGACAGTAGGAGTGAAACAGAAAAATAAGTGGTGCCAGCTATATCCCAAATCCCTCTAAAAATGAACATTTGGCACTTATAAAGGAAGAAGCTTTCTCTGGACATTGCAGAGTAGAAATAAAATGAAAGAACCAGCCCTTGGTCACAACTTGCAATAATGGGCTAAAACATCGTCAGAGGGACTCAGGCTGTCCAAGCAGGGTCCTTGCTCAGTTTGTGAGTGGATGAACTCACTTCTGTATGATGGGACTCTGTTAGACAGTCTTAAGAAAAATGCCTGTTTTCAGAGCAAAAGAAGAGGTTTGCTTGGCTCAAATACTCACTGATTTCAAATCCAGTGCTAATTCTCACTGAAATATATTGGTAATCTGCCATCTGTGGTTTTCTTGAGCAGAAATTTTGACTTAAGTCCAGGTCTTAGTAGATATGAGGCCACATTACCAAATCCATCCTCCTACTCGACATCATCCTTCATAGTGTCTTACTATGTCACTGCCTTTGGATTAAGGACCACAGCAAAGTACAGAAAATGCAGATATTTCAGTTGCCAAGTCATTTCTTGGTCTCTCCGTTGAAGCTATCTATAGTGAGTGTTTCATTGCTGACATCTATTCTAGCCTCAGTATTGTCAAAGCATTCTTTCATGTGTAATAAATTTGCATAAACACTTCACCCCAAATATAATGAAACATAGAAAGGATAAGAAAGACCTAAATTGTATTTAAAAAAACATACTAAAAGACTTCTTGATTGATTTGCAGAGGCATAGCAAAATTCCTTCATATAGTGGCCTCATGAATGAGATGATAATATGCAAGTAAAGCATAATGATTGGCATATTAAATGCAAGATCTTTGTCACCATCTGTTTCCTGATTGTGTCAGCAAGTTGTTTTTTTTTTCAGGGAAGTGTGAGAATACACCATGGCCTCGAAGTATCAAAATGTCAATTATACATCACATTTTAAAGTTGTAAGCCCAAATCACAATTGTCCCTGAATTATTCTTGAAACAGTGACAAGTTATTACCTATCCTTCACATTTAGCCTTAATGTACAGCAACGTAGTTATTGTGCTGGAAAATAAATCAGAGCAGAAACACTGTAGAGGCCAGGTTTACAATTTAGTGATGCATACTTAAAAAAGAATTATACAGAAAGAGACAGGGAGAGAACTAAGAATTCAAAACAAAATGAATAGTTGCAGAACAGCCCTATCAAATACTTGTTATTTCAAGCTCAAGTACTTTGGAAACAGTTTTGCATTTCTGGTATTTTCCATTACAAGTAGTGCTCACTTATAAGGAAGACAGTATTCCTTTTTCTGTGTTTTCACATGTACTGAAAGAAAAATGTATCCTGATTAGTGCAATGAATCAGTAGGAGCTGCAGAAGTAGAAAACCTATGTCGAAGTTGGCTAAAATGGAGGAAACTTTCCACTAATAAAACAGGTCCTGGTTTACACCCACCGTGGTCTTATATAAGAGTTTGTGGGCTATGTTTTAATGTGCCACATAGGATTAGGTCTACTAGCACTGTCAGTTACCAGTATCAACAGCCCAGAGGAGAAGGCACACAAAAGATCTCCTGATTGTGGGTCAGAAACATGAATGCAAACAAAACTGAAAAGTCCACTAGTGTCTCAGGGTATTATTTCTGCTTGGGGGATAAAACAGAAGAAACAGGTATAATGCAATGTGATTCTTTACTCACTGAGGACACAGTAAGATCACCAAATAAATGCAATGGCTTTTTATTTGCTTCTAGACTAATTACTACACCAGTGAAAATGAGATAGCTATGTTTTTGTAAAATGTGATAAAGACCGTAATCATGTCCAACGAATATAACATGAAATGATTTGGAAGAAGGAGCTACAGGGGGTTAAATTAAAAAGTGACCTGCTAAACTTGTACCTTATTGGAATTTTGAATAAGCATAATTTCTTCTATTTAATATTTTCTGATTATGGTAATATTTTTACATGATAAGATATACAATCCAATGCTTTAACACACAGCTTATACGATATTTTCAGATGAGTAATAAATTTTTGCTGTAATAAGACAGCAATTTATAGGAGGCAAAATTTATTCCAAATGCGACTGGTTCCAAAATGAGGAAATTTTAAGCAGCAGAACTTATATTTCATGGTTAGGGTCATTCTGTGCCTGTGAAATTGAGATACTAATACTTAATAAAGTGCTTTGACTCTAATTAATAACAATGTAATTTTTAGTATGCCTATGCATATTAAACATGCATGTACATACATGTTAAGTCAAAATGTTTGGTAAGATTCAGTCTGGAGGTTCTGATTTAGGCAGTTCCCCATGTGTAAATATGTATAGGCATCTCTTCACTAGTAATATAAACCTTTTTCCTTCTTCAAAATTTCAGGTAAATGATCTGTAAAGTTTCAGCAGAGGTTTGTATATTTCTTGTGATGCATCACGCTCTGCCAGATACTTACCAGTCTCTCCATTCATCAGCAAATGCCTATCATAACCTGCTGGCAAGCAGAAAAGAATAAAAGTCAGAGTTGAAACATTGCAGCTCTAGTTTGACTGATAAAGTTTGTAGCCTGAACCTAGATATATATAGGAATGAACACTGTGAGCAGAAAAAATGACTGTGTGAGAAAAAAATCTCTTCTGAGAACTTTCACGTGCGTCTGTTGCCAAGGTAACCATTGTATGTTTGTCTTTCAAACAAGTGCCTTTTGGGGGTCTGAATCCCAGCTTGTGCAGCTCACACCAAGATATCAACTGAATACAGGCAGTGGAAACATGAAAAATATTAGTGTATTACTAACAGATATGGTTTTGTATGTGTGCATACTGTTGGTGTTGTTCTGCAAAGGTGCGGTCTGGATATGTATGTGGTAATTAAATATTTTTGAACTTTGTGAACATGTCTCTATGTCTCAGATTCTTACAGCAGGGACTGAAGGAAATTGTCCTTAATGTCTCTTTAACATTTTTTTCCTTTCTGTATAGATATTCATCCTCTATAAGGTCCATTCTGAAATCACTCTGTTCTGCTCACTAATGGAGAGGTAGCTTGATTTTTCTTCTTTTCTGGCTGCTCTTATTTTTTTTTCCTCTTGTTTGCTCTGTCAGGCATCCCAAATGAAGCAAAAAACTCTCTCACACCTTTTTAATTAAAATTTTGCTATTTAGGATGTAATCCTGAAACAAGTGAACTTCTTCGTCACTAATATCCATGTATTTTTCTTCTCTGTCACATCGGGAATATGTCATACAAAATAATACGCTTTGTTTCATGTATTCACCTAGAATTTCAAAAGAATGCTTTGAGGATTTCTGTCATTCTCTGATCAATAATCTTAGCAATTACAAAACTCTTTTAGTCTGTATATTCTATATTTTTCTATATTTGTTTGTATTCTATATAAAAATACATTGTAAATTAATTATATGTCTGTTATCATAGAATGTCCTGGATTGGAAGGGACTGGAAGGTCACAATGAAGTCACCCTGAAGCCTTCTCTTTTCCAAGCTGAGCAAACCCAATTCTCTCAGCCTTTCCTTGTAGGATAAGTGCTCCATTCCTCTGATCATCTTGGTGACCTTCCTCTGGACTCTTTCCAATAGGTCAATGTCCTTCCTATGCTGGGGACCCCAGAGCTCGATGCAGTGCTCCAGGTGGGGTCTCACCAGAATGGAATAGAGGGGCAGAATCCCCTCCTTTGACCTGCCAGCCATGCTGCTTTTGATGCAGCCCAGAATACCATTGGCTTTCTGGGCTGCAAGTGTACATTGCCAGGTCATGTTCAGCCTCTCATCCACCAGCACCACCAAGTCCTTCTCAGCAGGGCTGCCCTACACCCCATCATCTCCAGCCTGTGTTGATGCTGAGGAGTGCCCCCACCCAAGTGCAGGATCTCCTGCTTGGATTTCTTGAACTTCATGAGGTTCCCATGGCCCAGTGTTTGAGCTTGTCCGGATCCATCTGAATGTCTTTCCATCCATCTGTCAAATCCTTCTCTCTCTCTCATCCAAGAAGGGTGTTGTGGGGGACTACGCCAAAGGCTTTACGGAAGTTCAGATAGATGACATCTGTAGCCCTTCCCTTGTCCACTGATGGAGTCACCCCATCATAAAAGGCCACTGGGTTGGTCAGACAGGGCTTGCCTTCAGTCAAGCTGTACTGGCTGTCCCAAATCACCTCCCTGTCTTCCATGTGCCTCAGCAGAGCTTCTAGTAAGTCCTGTTCCATGACCTGACCAGGCACAGAGGTGAGGCTGACAGGTTGGTAGTTCCCAGGATCCTCCTTTCTACCTTTTTTAAAGATGGGTACGATGTTTCCCTTTTGGTCTTACCAAAGCCCATGAGACTCCCATGGCCCATTTCCTGAGTTTCTCCAGATCCCTGTGGATGGCATCACGTCCTTCAGGTATGGTGACTGCACCACTCACCTTGATGTCATCTCCAAATTAGCTGAGTGTGCTCTCAATCCCTTCATCTATGTCATTAATGAAGACATTAAATATCACTGGTCCCAATATGCGCACCTGAGGGGCACCACTTGTCACTGATGTCCATTGGGACTCTGAGCCATTGACCACTGCCCTCTGGATGTGACCATCCAATCACTTTCTTATCCATCTAAGAGTCCGCTCATCAAATCCATGCCTCTCCAGTTTAGAGAGAAAGATATTATAGGGGACTGTGTCAAAGGCTTTACAGAAATCCAGAGGAGATATATTATAAAATACCTCTATTTGTTCAAAGAGAACACAAAGCATTTTTCTTAATCTTTTGATTGAAAATTAATCATTTCACTAAGTTTTCCTTTAGCATTTAAAAGATAAAACTAGGTGTTAAACTGTTTCAGAACCACAAATGCAAGGTTGTCTTGCCAGTGCTTATACTTGCACGACATTACTCAGAAAAGTAGTCCTGATTTCAAAGTGAAGTCAGTCAAATTATCAGTCTGAATAAGACTACTCAGGTGTTTAAAGTGTTTAACCAGAATTTCAAAAGAGAAGCTATGTTTCTTGAGGCTGTAAATCTGTAATTGCGTGCCAGTTCTTACTGAGTAAAAAAATCATAGTATTTAGAGTTTTTCTGTAGTACAGAAAGCTATCTGTACTTTCATCATGCTAGTTTTAAAATGAGCTGAATTCAGAAATATTCACAGTTCCTTTGTGTTCATTTCTGCAGACACTGAGACAGTCAAGCTTCACTGGCATTAATCTGTTCTGAAACTAAAAATAAAATTCAGGTAAGTATTTGTATAATGTATTAAATGTTATTCTATCAGAGTATTTGTCACCAAAACAATGCCTTGTCACTTAGTAAACCAACAGCAATTAGACAGCACAATTCAGTTCCTTCACATGGAGTAATAAAATGTCCAAGAGAATGATTCGGGATTAATTAGCAGCATTTAAAAAATATGACAAAGTAAAATGATAATTTCTAATTGTTCCTAGTGCTAGAATTTTTGTTTAACTTTCATGGCTTTCAATCAGATTTATAAGGTCCCTCTTCCTGCAGTAAAATCAGAATAACTTACTGGTTAAAAATTATTTACAAGGATAAGTAATAGAATAACTAATTAAAGAAGCATCATGATAAAGACAAACATGTAAGCCTAAAATAAAGTCTAAAAAGAGTCTGCAAAGTCCAAATTAGAAACAAAACTGGTCTATGCAATTGAACAACTATTTTACACTAACACAACATTGCTGTGCAGAAGCAGTTAAAAATAATCAGCTCAATACTGTGTTCTTTTCATGAAATTACTGAATCACGGCAGGAAATTCGTGTTATTCTGAAAACCGAGATCTCATACACAACACTCTACAAATCACTGTGAGGGTAAAACAGTAATGGAAGTACAGCATAACCTCCCGGAAAATAAAGATCACGCATGACACACAGAAACCATATACATAGATCATGTTTCATTTAAAACAATATTAAAAGATAATGTATGTAATGAAAGCCAGAATCTTGATTTAGTTATGTTTGGGTTTTTTATTTGTTTTTTGTTTTTTTTTTTTTTTTTAAATAATAGTTACTTTTCAAGGACTAGCAGAAATACTTAATGAAAAGTGTACAAAAACCTCTGAGACTAGGCTAGGGTTAAAACTAGGTTTAGGTTAAGGGGAAGGAGAAAGCTGGTGACCTTGGAAAGGGCAAAGCAAAATGTGAAAAATTGTCCCAATTCAGACTTTCCCCTGGGTCTTCAGTATATCCTGTGGCAGAATTTTCCTTTGATGCTTAGGGTCAGTTAGGAGGACAACCCTCTCTCCTCTTGGTAGGAAAGCTCTGACAGGTGAGACCTGTTTGAGACGTCACAGCTGACCTTGCAGTTCTCTGAAGAAGAGTGGAAGAAGCTGCAAGAGGAGTTCCCACCTCACCACTCCCCCAGCAGCAGCTGCATTAAGTAGAGGCTCTCACAGTTGGTCTATGTGTGGCCTGCAATGAGCTACTCTGCAGCCCTGCCTGTGCCTGGCATTGTGCCCTGTGGATGTAGACTCTGACCCCTACCCGTGGGCTGACCTCCAGACAGGACTAAGCCCTTTTGTGGGTAAGGCCATGGCTTTTGATTCCCATGCTGGGATACTTAGCTTCCAAAATCTCATTTTCCTGCTAAGGAGCAAGTGCTTTTTTTGTTTCTTGAGAGAGATGAGATACCTAGGAAAAGCAGGAAATGAAACGGAGGAAGAAAAGTGGGGCTTCTATGAGAATTCTCCCACTTGCATCTTTTTCACAAGGGACTTCTGCATGTTTCACTACAGAAGTGTCCACCCACACTTAGGGTTAGGGCTATAGGAGGAGCAAAACATATGAGATCCATGAAAAGAGTGGCGTTGCAAAGAGTTGGCCAAGTTATAGCAGCACTGTGGGCTAATAAGGGCACTCTCTCCCACCTACAATTTCCAACAATGGCTTCAGCATGTCTCTTGAGAGAAATCTCTACCCAGGCTTGGCACTAGGGCTAGATTTATGGGCAGAGAGTCAGATATATTTTTTAAGACAAAAGTTTTAAGGCTTAGCTGCACGGTTAGTGACAGATTCCCACATTTGTTAAAATTGCCAGAATACATGCAGGTGAGGTTTTCAGTTTAAATTAGTAAAAAGTGTTCTTTTAAGGCTTCAGTGATGTGAAGGATTCCAGTTTGAACTAACTTTTAAATGTTCTATGTGAGTCAGAAAAATGCTCTTGAGAATCATTTTTATAATGGTATTTATAATACTTCTAAAATATTCTAGCACATTTATAGTATTTATTATACTTATATATGGATCATTTTTATGAAAGATGTGTTTCTGTTCCTGCAGCATGTGAAGATTGCCATTCATGGCTTGGAAAAAGTTCTCATAGCAATCCATATTTATGCTATTGTACAGAATGCTTATTATTTACCATTAAACATGGTTGTGGGATTAAATAAACAGAGTTGATTGAAAATTACAGGAATGTATTGTAAGGTATAAATTTGTCTGCTGAGAGAAAAAAAAAATAGCTTACCTTGCATCCAAGAGCATTGGAGGTCTTGGAGATAGAAAAATACAGTTTAATGTTCTCCAGCTATAATTAAAATATTTCAGCAGAAAGATACCACTGAGCTAGATAGGCTTACATATACTACTGAAAAAAAAAAAAAAAAGACTGATATCTGATACAATATTGACACTACAATTTTGATAAACCCATTCAATAGTGATTTCAAGACTGAATACAGAATCACGGAATCACAGAATCAACTTCGTTGGAAAAGACCTCTGAGATCATCATGTCCAACTTATGACCCAACATCATCTAGTCAACTATTCCTGATACAGGCCAGGATGCCATTGACCTTCTTGGCCACCTGGGCACACTGCTGGCTCATGTTCAGCTGGCTCATGTTCAGCCTGACCTGCTCTTCTTTTTTTGCTGCCTTTATTTGTTTGGTTTAATTTGGTTTGTCTATTTAGAATTTTTAGAATGGCAATGATATGAGGTCTAAACTGAATGTAGGCATTAGGCAAGAAATCTTGCAGGATATTTCAACAATCTGTATTGGATGTAATTGTTTATTTTAATTTGAACTTAATGTGAGATCTCAGATCTACAAAGACAATGAGTGTCATCTATAAATGTTAATATAAATCAATAAAGAGGGGGAGGTTATATGATTTATGTTGGAACTGAGCCACCATGTAATAATTGATGCTCATTACAGCCTCAGCAATGAATGGGGAATCAAAACATTAAATAGTGCAAACAAGGAGACCACCCTATTTTGCAGGAAGTTTAAGATACCCTATTCATAATCCATTTTTAATCTATTAAAAGATAGGTTAAATCATGCATTTAAACAGACATCTTGCCTAAGAGAGGGCTGCTGGAGTTTGCCCAGTGTTTCCTTCCTTTGAGTTGTTGCCAGCTTTGCCTGAAAAATAACAAATATAGCTGCCAAAAGCTACATACTATAATATTACTGTCAGAAGAGTATTACAGGTACAAGTTTTAGGTGTGCACCACTTTTTGTATCTGTAGTAGCATTGACTATATTATTAATATTTCATTTTCATTACCATATATTAATAAAATAGGACTTCAGAATTGTTTTATGTATCTCTCTTCACGAATACAAACAAATAGTTCTACTTTAGAACAGTGATTGGCACTTTATGAAAGCTGTGTTGACACATTGAAAGCAAGTCTAAGGTTTCTTTAATAGAGATTTTGTTTATTCTTCTAATTTCTCCTAATTTTATTTATTCTCCTAATGTCAAGACACAATTTCAAATGAGAATTGCACTTTTCCTATCATTTTCTCAATCACTGTGTTTTAATTCATTTTGAAGAGAGTGTTCTTTCTCCATACCTGCTGTTTTAGCTCAAAAAAAAAAAAAAAAAGGTAGTGAGAATAAAAATAGTTTCTCTTAATTTGACACTCAGAAAGTCTTTGAGATACCTGTTTTTTCTAACATTTTGATGAGATCAATTTTGAAGCTTTTTCTGGGTAACAGAGAAATTTCATCAAGAGTAAACAACTCTACTGGTGGAACTGGACTGAAAATGTCCCAAAGTCCCTGTGTCAGGAGGCTGTCAGGTGAACCATTTCTTTCTGCCAGGTGCTATTTAAGTGCATTAAAATGAGAAGTGCAAGCCTATATTGATTCTGGAGTTACTGCAATTTTGGCTGTTTTGCATTCCAGGAGGCATTGTCATGGAGAGTTGTGAGCATGGGACTGAGAAGGACATGAACTATTCTTGTGGTAGAACTCTATAGATAGGAGTATTTTACATCAGTCCCCAGTCCTCTTCCCAAATCTGACACTTTTGAGTAAGATAAACAATAATAACCAGAGACTATTTCAGAAGAAAGAGATAGGAGAACAAAGATTCATAGAAAAGAAGATATTTAGGTCAGTTTTTGCTTCTTTTCTACCTACCAGTCTATTTTCAGGAGAAGCTCCCAGGGAGTCAGGCAAGTGCGATTTTGATAATCCAGAAGAGCTCAGGTTACAAGATTGTTCAAGCCACCAGAATGATTAACAGCGCATACCATTAAATTGAGACAGAGATCATGAAAACTTAGCTAGATCAATACCCAGTTCTGAGAGAGCGTTGAAGGTACTAACAGGCTCCCCAGGGAAGCAGCCACAACACCAAGACTGCCAGAGTTCAAGAAGCATTTGGACAACACTCTGCACATATTGTGTTCCTTGGGGCATTCTTGTGCAGGTCTGGGAGTTGGACTGTGATGATCCTTGTGGGTCCCTTCCAAATCAGAATATCCTATGATTCTATATTCTTGCAATTTATGAAAGTTATTTGAGTAACTTTTTGATAAAAGACTCCAATAATAGAAATTTCTCAACATCTTGCTTCCAGATACCTTGTCCCAGGATTAAAGTCACATGATAATTAGAATGGTTTTGTTTCTTTTTTAATATTTCATTTTTGCAGCAGTGTACTAGAGGTCACAATAATATTATTCCGTTTATAACAAATTTTTGTGTTTGAGAACTGTTTCAATCCATTCTATAGGTGAAAAAAATCCACTTCTTAACTTTTTAATTGGGTCAAATTTTTTATGTTATGGGGTTTTATAACAATTTATTTTTGCTCACACAATTTAGAGTTCTTTATTTGCCTCTCCAAAAAATTTTTGGGGACTTAATTTGATATCCTTTGGGAAAAGGATTCTCTTTAAATGTGACTGGAACTATCTCTTGACTCAGCTGAAGAAAGCTTTCCAAAGAAGATAACCTCAATGCCACAAGGTCAGTCCTACTTGTCTGTAGGAGGGCACGGAAGCTGCTTGCCAGCTCTGTTGCATTTGCTCAGTAATGTCTAGCAAGAATTCCAGTCTATCTTCATGTCTATAGAACTTCTTTTACCAATTTCTGTGTTTCTTCTGCTAATATTGACTGCAGTCTTCAAGGTGGGAGGCTTTCAGTTATGTTAATAGGTGCTAATTCTGCATTTTGAGCTGTACTGGGTCATCCCTTGAAACAGTAATGTTGAAGACACACAAAGGGTCAGACAACTCTTTTCATTAGCCTAAGACTAATAGCTCTAATCTGAAGTTGGATTTGAAGCCACAAGGTCTGTGCAAACACTCCTACTCTCCCACCTATCACTCTCCAAGCTGTCTGCGTAGTTCCTGAACTTGAGGAGTATGTTGGCTAATAGTGCTGTATACAAATGATGTGACCTTTCACTTGAAAGCGTTTAAGTAACCCACTGCTGTCCTCCTTCTAGCAATACTTTTTTCCCATTTTAGCCTGTATTTTCCAGCATTCTATTATTTATATGCATGAAAGGTTAATTGTTTGGATATCTAAAATGATGATTTATTGTCAGGGTCATTACAGTAGTGTTGAAAACAACTCACCAACTGGCTGTTGGTGGTATTTGTGTGTCTAACATACATGTGGTATCTGAGTGCTTCAATGTTCTTTTCCAAGCAGAGTCTTTATCTTTGTTCATACATTAAAAAAGTCCCTTTACATTATTTAGTTTAGCTTAGTGTGTTTCTAACTGTCATGAGTATGTCAGAAATGCAAGATTAAAACATTATATTTTACTTGCCAAAACAAGAAATAAAAGAATGAATGGGAAATATTCTAGGTATTACAAATATTTGAGTGTTTGAATGCAGCTTTTTTTATGCAACAAAAAGAAGAAGAAAAGAATGGCAGAATGAAGGAAGCCTGCTCTTCCTCAGCAGAAAATGACACAATATTTTTATTTCTGGCCAACTAATTGTAAACTTGCATTATGCTCTCTAACCTCTCTTTCCTCTCTTGATCTACATGAGATGTTTTCCATAGAATCATAGAATATACTGAGTTGAAAGGGGCCCACAAGGATCATGGCCGTGCACAGAACAGCCCTAAGAATCCCACCATGTGCCGTGTTCCAGGTATTAGTCAATGATTTTCAAAGGGTCTTGTTTTCCTGCTATGTATTATGAATTACTTTTGGAGAAATACCTGGAAATGCTAAAATTGTGTGGTGACAGCAAAGTGCTGGAATAAAGGAGGGAAGAAGTTAGATATCCTGACAGTTCTGCAGTTCACCAAGTCTGTTATTTCTGCTCTGTCTTTATAATGGCCATAAAATATGAGCTGGGAGTATGATGTCAACGCATCCTCTTTCAATAATTGATATGATGAATAATCTCAACCTTCTGACACTTTCTGTATCTTTTCACATCTCAGGAAACTTCATTCATCAACCACATTTGAAATGTTTAAGTAATCTCAGTGATGTATGGAGCACTGAAACTCCCTTGTTAGAAATCTATGCTACTAACATTCTATCAAATTAAAAAGCCACTGAGCTCTTGTGCATAAAATTATCATAAATTATCTCTGAAGGTTCATGGCTGTTTGGAATGTTTAATTGCTCACTCAGCTGAACTTCAGCAGCTCAAGATTATTAATCAATTTGTCAGAAGGTTTCTCATAATGTCATCTTTTACACTGCAGCGTGGAAAACCCATGTGCAAGACAGTTTTATCCAGCAAGTCAAAAGTAGCCATGCATATCTTTCACAATATTAATTTCATATATTTAAGAGTATTTTTTAGCTGTTGATTTCTCAAGGAAGATGGGAAAATTGAAATTACCTCAGCCTAATTTATCTAGATGGAAAACCAGATTCTCAAAAATATATTTATAAGTTAGAAGGGAGGTAGATAATAAGAATGGAACTTTTGAAGCATTTAATCCTGGCCTAATGTTGATTATTCTCACTAAAGTAAATATTTCTGCTAACTTCAGTTACAGGATAGATCTTTCAAAAATGCCATACCTTAAATGTAAACAGCTTCTTCATCCATTTTTCTTACCAAAAAATGAACCTTTACTTTAAAGTAGTTTTTCAGGAGAGAATTTGGCTTTGATGACACACTAAAACAATGCATTTCATCTTAATTGAAATACATTTCATTACTTGTTTTTACAACATTTTTCTGAATTGTAAGAGTTATGAGCTCATCCTTTTAATACAATTTTCTTTCCATTCTTTTATTTTACAAATGCAACTGTGTATGAGGCCTTATGAGTGAGGTGATGATAATGTTTCGATTTATAAATTTTTTTATTCATCGATTTTTTCGATGTTTTTTGGTGCAGCAACATAAAAATAAAGGATTCTGCATTTCCTGCTCTAGAGAATTGAAAAGTGTTTTGGAGTAATATATTTAAGGATTCTTTATCCACTCCATGTATTTTGTTTAGCTGAAAAAGTCTTAAAATATAAACACTGGAAACATGGACATTATCCACTTTCTTCTACTCCATGAATGATCATCATATTATTTCCAATGCATATGGAAAGATAGTAGATGAATGCAACATATAGTTAACAAGTTTCAAATATCTATTGTATATTAAATATTTATGCAGCATATCACACCATGGTATTTCTGCCAAAAACTGAAAAGGAAAGAAAATATCTGTACTTATTATTTGTTAGATCTCTTTCATAAAATTAAAGTATTTGAATGATAAATACCCTTGTGTGCCTAAAAAATGACTCAGTCATCAGGAATATGCTGGGAACTGGCATTAGTATTTTTTTTAAATATGTATTTTCACTGTAATCCTTTAAAGCCTTTCTTAAAACAAATTATGTCCTTTATCAGATGATAAAATGGGAAACAAAACACAAGTAAAAAATACATTACATTTCTATACTTTATGACATCTGGGGTTATCAAAACACATCACTACAAATGCAAAACAGTTCCTTGGTACAATTTCATCACCATTACCTGTCTCCATTACAACACAACTTCTAGCACATGAAATAAAGATGGTCATTATCTTTGGCATTGATTCAAACACAAAATGGTATGCTGACTATAAAATCTTCTAAAGAAATAGGAAGAGAAGTCAGATCTTCAGATTCTGTGTAATATCTTAACAGGAATCCTTCCTTCATCACCCTGGTCAACAATGATGCCTTACAGATGAACAACTAAGCTGTGATTAGATAGTTTATATGCTTTCCAGTCTATAATCTTTTTTTGTTATTTGCACTATTCAAGTCTGCCATAGAATAGATTAGCACTCAGAAAATATAGGAATAAGAAATGCAGAGGTGAAAATGTTTAATGCACTATGTGGCAGATCACAAAATTTCCTAGAAATGTTCAGTTCTGTAAGGTCTGTATTGTTCTTCCTTTTTCCAACATCTATTTATCCATTCATTGGTTACTGCAAATTAACTTGGATGAGAATATACTATCATGCATGATCCCACGCCTGCACATGCTTAGCTCAAGTTATCTCATGACCTTAGCGTAAACAAACTCATCAGTAAGAATCAAGACTATTGTTACTGTTTCAATAGAAAAAAAGTGAGGATCAGACATCAGTTTTGTGTATTGCAAAAAAGGTTATGCATCTCTGGCCATACACAGAGAAAATGAAAATGGTGCTATAAGTAGCTCATCAATTAATCAGTGGAACTCAATAATACTTAGCATAGTTTGTATGTCAGGAATCCAGAAGGATATGTTTGTAATAAAACAAAGATCAAGACACATAATAAGTTAGAGTCCTCAGCTTTACTTATCTGTCTAATATTTCTGTTAGTTTCTTCTTTCACAACTCCACTTCTCATTTAAGCGTGAAAGCCAGAGTAACTTCTGTTGTCATTCAACCATTTAGAATGACTCCCTGGTGATTAAATTTCTTCATCATTTATATCAACTTTGAGCCTGAAACAGAAATTCTAGTGATGTATGTGACACTCCTTCCATGCCTAGAGACAGGTATGTTACAAGTAAATATTGTTAGTGCAGATTTTGTCTTTCCATGTGCCAGACCACCTAAAGTAACACGCTAATGCTTGCTTGAATATCTGAAAGTGTGTTAGGCTTTGATGTACATCTTCCTCAGTACATGACTCATTAATTTAATAGCTCATAACACTCCATTATGTTAGTTCAGCATAGATGACGTGCTGTAGTGTATGCATGAAAGATTCTTAAGTAATGTTTACTTGAAAAAAACGCTATATTTAAACATGAAAAAATTAGAACTAGCATTCTGTGATCTTTTAACAGATGAAAATATTACTGTTCATGAATTTGGACAGTGACATAAAAGAGATTATTTATTTATTCTCAAAACTGAAATACTGATAACCAGATTTTAATTTAGGACATTTATTTGTTTCACTGTCCATTTGAGTAACTTTCCATTATTACAGATTTGTCCCCGTGTATGCCAGCAAGTAATGACTTTACTTAAGAAAGAATAAACAGTAATCACACAAAAATTACTTTGGAAGAAGTCAGTTCCCAGTGTCTTTTGAAACACTATGACTCCATGCAGTCTCAGAAGAAATGATCTATGCCATTGTTTTCTAAAGCTTGAACTTGCATGGTTCCAGTGACTGTATGAATTTTCTGTCATCTCTGATACTCTCTAAAAGTTCTCTCAACTCCACAATGAATAATAGACTAAATCCTCTAAAGTGCTGAATTTCCTTAAATGTGAGTTGTGGCAGTTACATTTAAATATTTTTGAGAGAAGAAAATTGGCCAGAAATACTGGTTGGACAAGTGTTCTGTTGAGTTCTTGACATTGGTCCACATTATCAGACATTAGTAGGGAAAGACTCCAAGCTTTCTTCTGCTACTATGTAGTTTTATTGGTACTTCCTATGATTTACTCAAGGAATGTTGTGTTTCAGTTTATGTTTATGATTAACTTCATGACCTAAGCACTACAGAGAATGTATTGAAATGTATTCTCAAATGTTTGTGTGTGTTGAGTCTAATTGTCACCCATGAAAATAAACACTTTGGCACATGTGCCAGAAATCAATTTTTTTATCACTGCAATTCAAAACTTCATTTTCTTTCAGTTCATTAGAAACCAAAGCAATACAAAAATTCATGATTATCAGTTTTCAGTTAGCTGTGTGAATCATTCAGTGGCTCTCATTCATGGCTACTAAAATTTTTCAAGTTTAGAAGTGAAGGTTATTACAGATACAACATGCTTGATACTTTTAGGAAAAAAAGTTACTGATCATTACACAAACATTACACAAAAAAATTTCACTCAGTTTTATATATCCATGTAGACTGTGCATATTTTAATATTATAAATAATTTTGTTTCCAATCCCATTTTCCATAAAAAGGGGATATTTGCTTGAAAGAAGTTGGATTAATTTATCTAGTAAAAGAAATGGATCTTTTATTTATGTACAGGGCAGAAATGGGCAAGCTTCTCTTACATGTAAATGCTCATGCTTGATATCTCAGTCAGTTTGGGAGAGACATAATACAGATAGACCTGTCCGCCTTGATGGTCTCACTCTAAGTGTAAACTACAGAACTGATGCAATTTGACAGCCTGTATTTCAAATTTTTATTTTTAGTTCAGTTTTTTAACAAGAAAATAGAAGAGGGGAATGGAAAGTCCCATCATTTACATGCATGATCGCTGACACACTTGAATAATATGGAGCAAATATGATTCTAGAAGTGTAAAAATAGCTATCTTTAGCAGTAAGTAACTAGTATTTTGTTAAGTGATCTGAGGTTCTGACTATATTTATAAACAGTGACATTCTTATAGATGGTTGTTATTGTGCTTTACTTACCCAAGAAAGATATCCAACTGAAGATGCCTGTCAAACAAGATGAAGAAAAGGGAAATAATTGTTTTCAGTTTAAGTTTCTTCTACTATTACCTAAAGAAATAATTTATTTTCAGCTTATTATATGGCTGTCTGTATCACATAACTATTTTTTTAAAATGTATATGAAGGAAAACAAGTCCTTGGGAAAGAACTGCAGAAGTACAGTAACAGTCCTGGGCAGTGGGTAGAAGGAGAGAGATGTTCAAGCATGAAAGTCCTTGAAAACAAGAAAACTTTTAGCCTAAGCAACACAGTGTCGCAGGCTGCAGACTTATTAAAATTAGGCAGGTAACCAGAGTAAGCAAAATGTTTAACATCAGTGTCTCTATTGATATATAAGACAAGTATGGATATGAAGAAGGCCAGAAAGAAGAAACTGTTTAAGATGAAACAATGAGTTTGAATGAAGAAATTAGTTTTTCAAAATATGTAGACAGTATGTATATAAGGATAGAATTATTATGACAACTGTTTCTGTATCAAATAGAAAGATAGCAGCTTTTCTATGTGCACTGTCCTAACCTGGAGTGCACGTCAATGCAAAGTGTATTAAAACCAATAATAGTGACAGCAAGACTAAGTGAAATTGGGACTTGTCAGTCTTCAGTTCTAGGACAGCTCTGAAACACAAAATTACAGAGGAAATTTTATTTTTAATTTCAAGTCAGCAATTTATTAATATTTTCTCTTATAAATTAGAGTCATCCTTGTATAAGACAATGATTTACAATTTTTTTTTCAACGATCATAACACTGTTAAAATTACAACATAATTTAGACTATAGAAAAAAAAGGCTTCTGACATCTGTCTTCCTTCATTAGATTATATTTATTTAATATAAAGACGTATTGGAGTTGTAGGTGAAGTTTTAAGTCTAAAATAAGAAATGGGGTTTATTCTTTGGTCTCATTTCCTTGAGCACAAATAAAATCTATTGCAAAAAAAATCACAGATTTTCTTCTGAGTGTCACCAAAATATGTTGCCTCTTGATGACTGGTGAACAAACTTTTAAACATGACAGAAGAAGTAAATTCATCTGTGTTCTATTCACTGTAGTGCTTTACTTTATAAATAGCAAAATACATGTTAATTCTGGGTAGGGGTTTTTTGGTACCACAAAGTGCATAGCAGTATAATTAATAAGAAGGGCTCCTATAGGTATGTCAGCCAGAATAGGAATGTCAAGAAAAGCATACTCTTCCTGATGATGAAGGCTGATAAACAGGTAACAATGGATGAGGAGAGAGCCGAGGTACTCAGCACCGTTTTTGCCTCAGTGGTCACTACCAATCTCTTTTTCCATACCTCTTGAGCTTATGGACTGCAAGGCAGGGACAGGGGGAGCAAAGTCCTTCCCACTGTAAGAGAAGATCAGGTTTGTGACCACCTGAGGAATCTGAACATACACATATTTATGAGACCTGATGAGAGGCATCCCAGAGTTCCAAGGGCATTGGTTGATATAGATGCCAAGCCATTCTCCATTATATTTTAAAATTCCTGGCATTCAGGTGAAGACCCCGGTGACCGGAAAAAGGGAAACATTGTGCCCATCTTTCATAAGGGTAGAAAGTAGGATCCTGGGAACTACTGAGCTGTCAGCTTCACCTCTCTGTCTGGGAAGGTGATGGAACAGGTTCTCCTAGAAACTAGGCTAAGGCACATGGAAAAGAGGGAGGTGATTCGAGATAGCCAGCACTTCTTCACTGAGAGCAAGTCCTAGTTGACCAACCAAATGGCCTTCTATGATGGACTGATGACATCAGCGAACAAGTGAAAGGCTGCAAACATCATTTATCTGGGCTTCTGTAAGGCCTTTGACATAACCCCACATAACATCCTTCTCTGTGATATTGGATAGACATGGATTTGACTGGTGGATTTTTTGGTGGATGAAGAATTGCTTTGATACTCACATCCCAAAGGTAGTGAGTGGTCAATGGCTCAGAATCCAAGTGTTCATCAGTGACAAGTGGTATCTCCCAAGAATCTGTATTGGAACCAGTGGGATTTAGCATCTTCATTAATGACATAGACAACGGGATCATGTGCATCCTCAGCGAATTTACAGATGACACAAAGTTGAGTGGTGTGGTTCATCCACCTGAAGGACAGAATGCCATACAGATGGACCTGGACAAACTTGAGAATTAGGCCATGAGAACCTTGTGAAGTTCAAGAAATCCAAGCAGGAGGTCCTGCACTTGGGTGGGGGCACTCCTCAGTATCAATACAGGCTGAGGGATGAACAGACCATCAAGGATGACTTGGTGGTGCTGGTGGATGAGAGGCTGAACATGACCTAGCAATGTGCACTTGCAGCCCAGAAGGCAAATGGTGTTCTGGGCTGCATCAAAAGCAGCATGGCTGGCAGGTCAAAGGAGGGGATCCTGTCCCTCTACTCTGCTCTGGTGAGATCTCACCTGGAGTGCTGCATCCAGCTCTGGTGTACCCAGCACAGGAAGGACATTGACCTGTTGGAGAGAGTCCAGAGGAGGACCACCAAGCTGATTAGAGGGATGGAACACCTCTTCTGTGAGGAGAGCTTAAGAGAATAGCTTGTCCAGCCAAGAGAGGGCTCCAGCAAGACCTAATTGCAGCCTTTCAGTACCTGAAGGAGGCTACAAGAAATATGGAGGACATTTTACAAGGGCATGCAGTAATAGGACAAGGGGGGTTGACTTCAAACTAAAAGTGAGTAGGTTTAGATTAGATATTAGTAAAAAATTCTTTACTGTGAGGGTGGTGAGGCACTGGAACAAGTTGCCCAAAGAAGATGTGGATGCCCTATCCCTTGAAGTGTTCAAGGCCTTGTTGAATGGAGCTCTGAGCAATCTGGTCTAGTGAAAGTTGTCACTGCCCACGGCCACTTTCAACCCAAACTGTTCTATGAATCTGTGATCTTCAGAAGAGAGGAACACACATACACAGATCACAGAATCATAGAATCATAAAGGTTGGAAAAGACCACCAAGATCGAGTCCAACCTTTGACCGAACAACACCATGTCAACTAAACCTTAGCACTAAGTACATCCAGTTGTTTCTGGAACACTTCCGTGGATGGTAACTCCACCACTTCCCTGGACAACCCGTTCCAATGTTTATTTCATAGAATCATAACGTCATTTAGTTTGCAAAAGACTTTTACGATCATCATTAAATCCAACCTTTAAACTAATACTGCCAAGTCCACCACTAGACCACATCCCAAAGCGCCACATACACATATCTTCTAAATATCTCCAGGGATAGTCAGTCAACCACTTTCATGGGAAACCTGTTCCAGTGTTTGATAACCCTTTCAGCAAAGAAATTCTTCCTGATGTCCAACCTAAACCTACTCTGGCACAACTTGAGGCCATTTTCTCTTGTCCTGTTGCCACGTGCCTGGGAGAAGAGGCCGAACTCCACCTTGCTGCAACGTCCTTTCAGACAGTTGTAGAGACAGTAAGGTCCCCCCTCAGCCTCATTTTCTCCAGACTAAACAACTCCAGCCGCTCCTCATATGACTTATTCTCTAGATCTTTCACCAGCTTTGTTGCCCGTCTTTGGACTCACTCCAGCACCTCAATGTTTCTCTTGCAGTGAGGGGCCTAAAACTGAACATAATATTTAGTTGCAGCCTCACCAGAGCTGAGTACAGAGGAAAAATCACTGCCTGGTCCTGCTGGCCACACTATTTTTGATAAGGCCAGAATGCCGTTGGTCTTCATGGCCACCTGGGCACACAGATGGATCATGTTCAGCCCGCTGTTGACCAGCATCCTCGTATTCTTTTCTGCCAGGCAACTTTCCAACCACTCATTTCCCAACCTGTAGTGCTGCATGAGGTTGTTGTGATCCAAGGGCAGGACCTGGCACTTTGCCTTATTGAATCTCATAAAATTGGCTGCAGCCCATCAATTCAGCCTGTCCAGATCAGTCAAAAATATACTTATTCCCCTAAAAGATTCTTTCTGATGGGCATAGAGGTACAGTGTGCTGTGGTATAATGGACAACTCTGATGCTAAGTGTAATCAAGCTCTCTTTAGAGTGAAAAGTAGCCTGTTTGTTGTCATGTGACTGAGGCAAAATTTCTTGACAACTTTTGAATTGCTGAATTCTGACATGCTTCCAACAACACAGACTGACAAATCTTATACTGTCACAGGACATTTTCTAGGTAATTAAACAATGGGGAAAAGACAGAACATGGCTTGGGCTTTCCTTTTGCATTCCAGTATAAAGCTTTCACTCAAAGAATAAATAACACTGGCAATGCCAGAAAAAAAAAAATACAGCCTTATGAAACTGGTTTTCTGCTATCAACTTTCAGCTGACTGTTGGCTGGTTTGTTGATTGTTTTCTGATCGGTAACTTCATGACAGGAGATAAAGCCTCCGTTCTTCGTGCCCAGAAAAAGGTTTCCACTTTTTTGCTAATGGAGAAAAATGCTGTGGAACAACCCAATAAGATTCATCTTACCTAAGTTTAGCCTTCAAAAAGTGTCAGAATGGCAAGTATATCTTCATTAAGCTAAAGTCAGACATATCTGTGAACTCTTCATATTAGTTCCTGGCACAGAGCATTTAGTGACTCAGTTGCAGCAAAACTGTAGTTAAGAGAAGAAACCATTATATACTGTAAATATGGGCCTGGATGCTCTAAATATCCCGCTGTTAGATGAAGTTTACGTTAATAAAATGTTTGCCTCGGCCCAAGGGCTTTCTGAGTAGCCTGTATAAAGAACTCCGGGAAAATGAAGAGTAGATTTGTTCCTAGCAGGCAGGAAGGAAGTTGTCAGGCGGGAAGAGGATATGGACCTGTTTGCATGCCAGGGTCAGTATTTGGTTGCTGGATATTTCCTCTGTGTCCACACGACAAGAAAACCCTTAGTTTCCTGCACTGGACAAATAGCAGGAAAGGGTGTGAGAGTTATTGAATGACACTATCATCTTATAACCTCATCAGTGAGGAAGGCTGCTTACCAAAACTGATAGCAAAGAACTGAATTTCTGGACCAGATACAAGCAGCAGAAATTATTAAGGGATTCTTATTTAATTTCCTGAAATTTATTTAGTTAGCATGCTGTCCCATTCTTTTCCATAAATTCGTTAGTTTTTGCTGGCTTTTTATTCATCAAATGACAAACTGGATATGGAATATATCTACAGAATTGGAAAATATCCGCAGAAACAAACCTTAATGAATCTGTTCCAAAGAAGGGTGTGAAAGACTTCAAAAGCCAAAATTTTTAAGAAGCAGCCTCTTTGGGACTCTTTCTTTTGTTTTTCCTGGTTTTTCTAAAGTGAAACAGTTAAGTCCCTGAAGGCTGGCAGAAATCTACTCCATTTAACTGTTTGTGTGGTCATACTGCTCACTGGTCAAAAATAAAACAGCTTGATCCTACCAATATTCAATCCCATAAATGAAGTTTAATACAAATTTCACTCATTCCTCTTAGGCCAAAGAGGTTATTTGTTTCAGTCAAAATTTTCTTGTGCTTGCAAAAGAGGTCATATGATTAATTGACCTGCAAGTCAAGTGATTAAACTGTAACTCACTATTTAATTCTGAAGATTACTTTTTACAGAATTTGGTTCACAGTCCTTTTGTTTAACCTTTTCCAAAACTTCATCTTTTATCACATACCCCTTGACAAATCACATTCAGCTGTAAAATACAGACTCAAAATTGTACAAAATTGGTTTGTAGTCCAAATCATCAAAGAAGAGACCCAAAGCAGTCCAGGTCTTCTACTTTATTCTAGACTTTCTAAGCACACCATGTATGAATGGTGGGAATATCTATGTAACATGAAGTTATAAATCTGATTTGAATTACTGCATGCAAAAGACAGTGCAAACTAATATCTATTTTATACCATTTGAGTAAAAAAATTGTATGACTTAATAGAACACATTTCCTTGTGCTACTGGAGAGACATTTGTGTTTACTGAATGTTAAATTAGAGATTCTGGATGAAGCTGGCTGTGGAACACCACACAATGTTGCCCATAAATGCATTTTCTCACCCACACATGTATGTGTATTTATTGCACTAATCTACATAATGGCCAACAGACTTCAGAAAGCTGAAGGAGGGGTCATTCATCTACAGCAGATGAAGCATGGCAGAAACATGATGAATTGGTTTGTAGGCCCTGAACTGCAGGGACATAAATAAAGTATCCTCTGGGCTACACTGGGGATCTAGTTCCAAAAAAAAAAAAAAAAAGATTGAATTTATTTCTTTCTTTGTTGTTTGTGCAGAATTTTCTTTGACACATACCATTTAACTGAGAAATGTTCTTATGCAGTCATAACTTTTAATGTGTACAGTATGAGAAACATTGCATTTGCACTACTTCATCACTTCCACCACTACTGCAATAATAAACAAGTTTTCTTCAGTTATTTTATATTAATTAGTCTGATGTCACATGTAGTTACATATATGATCAGCATCATTTATATTCTTAGGCAATCTTAAATATTGATAACATGATATGTGATGGAATTATTTCACAGGGTAACATTAAGAAGACATCTATGTTGTTCTAGTCTATTATTAATACCATATTATGATATCATGTCCCTTTCTGCCATAAATATACTCAGCAAGCCAGTTAATAAGAATTTAATTTATGACACAAATCTTTCACAGCATAGCAATTCCCTCAACCTCATCATACTTAACTGTTATATTCAGGAAAAATTAGCTGTGTCTTTAGATTAATAAACAGAAAAAGCTAAGCTAAGTAAATTAGATACATAGTACTATATATGAGAATGCGGTAGTACAGGTGTTGTTTCATTCAAGTGTAAATCCCCATGGAAAGAATTAGTCCTGAAGTCTTTTAGAGAAAAGGGAGAAACTGAGAATGGAGAGGGAACTGTCTTCCTTTTTTTTATCTACCTTCTTGAATCATATCACAGCCGAGTTTCCTCCACAGCCTCGCAAATCCAGTGGATAAACAGAAAGATCTGGTATATCAAAGAGCCGCTTGTTGAACACAATCATTGCAACTTTAAACTTCCACATGCTTCCTTTCAACGCTGATAGCATCCAAAGCATCAGAGAGAGGCACAATGCTATCTTGACTGCTACTCTGAAAAGTTAATGTAGTTTTTGCATAGTGGCCTGATAGGAAAGAATATAGTAGGCATGAGAAAGATTCTTCCCATTCTGTTTTGAAACAATTGCAACCAATGAAAATCAAGGTAAGCCCAACAGCTAGCCTCAGCCTTAGGTAAGTGACATAAATCACATCAATTTTGTTGTGTTCTGTCTTGTCTTAAGTAGAGAGGTAACTGTGTCTTCCCAGATCACAGTGATTATATGAACTTTTTCTGGGGCTTAAAGACAATGACAGAATAAGAAGGAAAAGCATACAAAAAAGCAAACACAAAACATCTTAAAAGATTGGCACAGAATGATATATGCTGAAGAGAACAGTACCAGAGCAGCAACTTGAAAAAGAAGAAGGTCAACCCCATTACAGAATAAATTTTTGCAGACCAAAAGAGGATAAACTTAACCTTCTGGAAAAAGTATAAAACTCTCCCCAGGAAATGAGTAAGTCATGGCCCCTTTTTTTTTTCCAGGACTGTACTCTGAACTGTATGAATTTCATTTGCTTTAATTTGTGAGCAAAATCTTAGGTTTAATACCAGTATCACAACATTCTAATTCTGGTCACTAAAAAAAAAATAAAATTCTAGAGCAGTTAAAAAGCCCAGTTTTCTTCATATAAGTGCTGTGACCACTCATTAGTTAGGTAAAATATTTTGTGCTTTCAAAAGTCTTTCCCACAAATTGAAGTTCTCCTCATTTCTCTTTGTCCTTCTCTTTGTAAAGTAAAGCATCTAATTGTTTCTTTTCTGCTGATGAAGAAACTGAAACACAGAGACTTCTTTTACAAAAGTATAGACATGTTAAGAATAGGAAACCAGGCTGAGAACCCAAGTTCCCTCATTTCTAGTAAAACAGTCTATCCAGTGGGCAATGTTTCTTCCTATAGGTGACACTCTCCACAGCTGCTATACAATGCCATTTGGGGTTTTATTTTTTGTTAGTTTGCACGCCATCTGTCCTGTGAGTAAAAAACAAGAAGCTATTTAAACATTCCTCTCCACTGATCTCTTTCCTTCCTTCCGTCCGCCAATACGCTGGGGAACAGAATGGTTTTTTTAATTACAGTTTACATAGGCACATGGATATACATACAGCTGAAGACAATGTCAGATAAGAATTTCACAACCACTTTAAAAAAAAAAGCCTCTTTCACCTTTTTCAAGAAAAGCGTTGTCAGGTCAGGAAACCAATCGTGACATGCCTGATCTCCAAGGTAGGGAAGTTATTGGAGCTATTACATAATACTGCATTGTTATATAGGTACTCATGAAATATGCCCTTCTCTTTTTCTTTTTCCTCCCTCTCTCCCTCCCTGTCTTTTTCTCATTCTGTCTCCATTACCATTCCTCTCCCTCTCAGTAACCACATTTACTTGACTGAGTCAAGGAAATGGGCAAAAGACATACAAAACAACTATTAAATCACAGATATGTATTCCCTTGCCACTGCAGGACATACCTGTAATGGCCAGATAGCAAACATATCTGGTATTATACAGAAGCGGAACTTAATCTTGGGTCCTTTTCAGACAAGCTCTGACCATTCTTATTATGATAATTTGTATATCATCACCCCCAGATATCTGTCTTCTATTTTTGGAGAAAATTTGGGACTGAAAATGTTAAGAAAAGGAGATACATGTCCGTGCCTTAGCATGGCCACTGGAGAAAACAGTTTAAATGAGCACAGGGTGAGCTATGGATTCATGTTGCTTTTTGCTAATTCTTCTATGGGGTTGTAAGATATAGCAAAAAACAGAGCAGTCAGCTGTGGGGAAAATCTTACAGTAGTGCAGAAAGATCTGCCAGAGCCCATCTGTTGAAGCTCTTCATCATATGCTTTGGGTTTATGCTTTCTCCTGCTGTGCACAGGCAGCTTTAAGTAGATTGAGGAAAGGTGACAATTTTTTCAGTAGAGGCCAAAGGCAGGCACAAGGTACAAATCTTGATGCATACTAAAGGGGGATCAGGTGCGGCCCAATGTGGTGCAGGAGCAGGGTTTACAAAATTTTCAAGTACTCAGATAGTACTTGAAAGAGTACAGGCAAATGGGTACAGCCAAAAGGAAAAGCTATTGTATCTGAGTATTCCTAAAGAGGGTATGAGGGTGCTGTGACCTATTGATCCTGGACATCCCTTGGGAGCTATTAACATAAGAAATTTCCCTTTGTTTCATCAAGATAATAAGTTTTCATTAAACTATTGTCCAAGAACTGTCTTCTGCTTTGGAACATGCACTCTGCTTTTGTTGGAAATATCCAGCTTTTGCTGGAAATATCCAGCTTTTGCTGGATACGTGGCAAAACCTGGATTTATACAAGCATTTTGGTTTAAAATGTGTTTAAATGCTTACATTTAAAGGAGAAAAAATGTGTTCTACATTTTCTGGATATGTTTAAATTAATCATCTTCTGAAAGATCATTTGTGTTGAATGCCTGATAAACTATTATTGATCCATGCTTGATAGAGGTTTACATTATCAGTGACTGATTTTCAGGGAGCTGAACTCCTGCAGGTTGTATTGACTTTAACTGTCTCTCTGAGTAGTCAAAAGTTCTGTAAACTCTACTTCCATGATACATTAGACCAGCATATTTTTAAAATTGGTCGTGTGATAAGGAGGCAAATCGTGCTTTTTGCCACATATCAAACCCTCATGAATCTTGATTTCCCTTAGGAAACATGTAATTCATGTTAACAGTTCTTACATATTCTGTAGCAGTGGGAACATGGAGTGAGTCTTTGGACTTCTGATTCTACATTTTTTTTCATTAAGGGGAAAAAGACATTCTGTTTTCCTTCAAATATAACATTATGTACTCCAAGCATATCTCTCAGCTATCAGTGTAAAAAACCCAGTACTAAGAAGCAATGTAATTAATATCTTTGTCAATTATCAGAAGACATCAGTTACTCCAGTTTATCACATTCACTTTTAGCTGGCTGTGTGATCTGCCAGATCTAAGAGAAATACCTGTTGTTAGCTATTATGTAATTTTATTTTTTTTTTTACTTTCAGGCACATATTTTACTGTAATATCCTAAATTATAGGTTCAGCTTTCTCCTGGCAAGCAGCTACAGTTTATTTTTTATATTCTTGAACTCAAATAGAAACATTACATATGATGAGAACTTTTCAGAACTTGTAAGACAGTTTTTGATTATTTTCTGACTTTTACAATTATTCTTAGGTGTGAACCGCAGCCACTATGAACATTTAAAGGAAAGTAAAATGGAAATTTAACTTTTTTTTGGTGGGCTATTTTTCACAGTACACTCTCCAATGATTTTGTCTTCACAAAGTTATGTCAATAACTTCAGCCAAAACATAAGGCTTTCATCCAACTTGGATGCTGATCTCCAAAGAGAAAATTTTTGGCTGACAACAAAGAGGATTTAGACTCCTCAAATTTTGCTTGTCTGGAAGAATGTACAGGGGGAAACAGTCTAGACGTACAAACCCTTCTTGCCAGAATGGATTTTTCTTCCCAGGCTCTACATGCGGTCTTTTCTCTACTTTCGGTTTTTGAGTTTTTAATATTCCATGCAGGTCAAGTGACCACGCATTATTTTGTGTCCCTCTCCATTGTTATCTGAGTATGACATCTAGAAGACCATGCCTTGTGCTATCACACTAATTTTTGAGAGCTTTTTACAATATACTTGATCCTCTTTCATTTCTAGATGAAGTTGGTTAATTTATATGTTTTCTTCATCCCCTTCAAGGGTGAATATATTGCAGAGGAAACCTCCCAACATAAATTATAACTGAATCAGTTCAGTTTAGCTTCTAGAGGTCTGGGTGGTCCTGTGGTTTGCAGGTCAAGATATTAGCACATCCTTAATATGATAAGAGATGTACAAACAGCTACACCCATTCTTTCCAGGGGTGATTAATTTTACAGAGGGGAGGGGATGTTTCCACTGCCCTTGTGAAGGGATGTACAACAGAAAAAGCGCATTTAATCACTATGGGGACTTACACAGAAATTCTAAGAGTGGAAGGTTCAAGAGGGATATCTGAATTAGTGTGTCCCCTGGCTTCCGTGCCTACATCCCTGTCTGCTTGATGCTCTTTAGAGAACTGTGCTAGCATTTTCTGATCTCTTTAGGGTTATTGGTTGTGAGGGATTTCTACTGCTGAAGGCCTTCTCAGGGAAAGCTCCTTTCACTGCCAGCTCTCAGATGTTTGGCATAAACCCAAAAAGAGTACAGTTCCCCTGCTAATTAGTAGATGTTCAGATATTACTAATCCTGTTTACTGTGTGTCCAATTCTTGGTGAACCAATGAATGCAAATGATAGCAAAACCACACTGGAGATGTGACAGGGATAATTCCCTTGATGAAGACTTGACAGATATGTAAGGAACTTAAAAACATGAAATTTAAAATAATTAGGCTCTTTGATTAAACAAACAATCAATCAAATTGCTCTTTTATTTTATTCTTTCTTTCAAAAATAGCACTTTTAAAACAGCAGCTTATTTGGAGTGTTGTAGCCTTACCAATAACATACATACAAGAGTGTTTCAACAGGGCTAGTTCTTGCAATAGTACAATTGGAAGGCAACAAATTTTAAAGATTGAGAAAGAAATCCTCGTTAAAAAGCACTATGACACTTAGGCTACCAGCCAATTTCAAGGTAACAGTGCCAAATCCTTTACCTTCTTCTAGCTCTTTGTTTCTCTGTTCATTCCACATCATGGAGCACATATAGCGATGTTAAATGGATAAGGCCAGAGCTTATACAGGAGTGAATGAACTTCAGTTTACAGCTTGTCGGTCATCTGCCCCATAAATCCCAAGATTTGCTTTTGAGCATAGATAAACTATAGAGGAAAAAAAACCTAAGGAACATTCTCTTGTAACATCATCTCTTCCAATAAGGAAGGAAAGGTAAAAGTAAAGATACAATCAACACGGCTTTCAGAAGGCATGGAATTGAATTTGTTACCAACTTTTTGGCCATTGCTGGATAAAAATAATGACCAGGTGATGAATTTATAATTTTGGCAAAGACTTCTGGGGCTATTGTCTGTGTTCGCTATGAGCTGTGGCTTCTGTTCTCTTCATAGTGCCTCTCCTACTAAAGGAACATTGTGACTGCAGGGAATCTGCCTACGAACTGTAAGTCTTTGGAGGTAAATCTCGATTGTGTACTTTTGTAAGGAAAGCAGAAAATCTGGTCCCTTAACAAAAAGCCCATCTTATTCTAAAGCAATTTGTCAGGTTGCATGGGAAGCTGGCTCTAGTTTCAGTGAGGTTTTTTTTTTTGTTTGTTTGTTTTGTTTTGTTTGTTTTTTTTCTTAAGCAAACTTTAGGATCGGGTTAGTGATCTTAAGACAGTTCTTGATTTTTCAGTTTGAAAATACGGTATTTACCATCATTAAATTTTATACCTGAAATGTTTGTGCAACTGATCTCTAAAAGAAAATAATAAATCACAACACAGAAGTGTGGAGAATTCAGAACAAAAATACTGTACAAAATCGGAGAAGTACCTTGACTCTGAAAGCCATCTCACTAACCCCATAGTACTCAAAAAATACAAACAATGGAGAACTAGCCTGATTTAATGAGCTATGAACTTTCACACTTAGTGCAAAAACAAAGGGTGTCACTCCTTTTCATTCTGTGTGAACAGTGTGGGAAAAGGTAATAAAGGGCTATCATAATGAAGTTTGTAGCAGAAAACATTTGCAATTACATAACCAGGAAAACAGGTAGCAATGATAATTCAGTCAGGAGTTTAGCTGTGAACTTTAACCAGGGCTTGTATGATAAGAGTTAGGATTTGATCCATTAAGATGGTGCAGTCAAGACACAATCTGTATCTGTTCTTCTTAGACACTTCTGATTAGGTTAGATTATTGTGATCCCTGCAGCAACAGGTTTTAAAAAGGGTGTTTTCACACACAACTAGATCTGACAGTCTTCCAAGCAGACCACATACTTCTCAAGAGAAAGAGACAGCCTTACGGCTATGGCAAAGTCATACTGTCCCTGGGGAGTTCTGCAGATCCAGAAACCAAAGGAAATTAGATGTTCAGCCAGGGATAAAAGTAGTTCAGAAATGGGATTAAATTGCACATTGCTTTAGTGCAAAGTCTATAGAAAATAGTGAAAAAGTTATCATGGTTGGGGACTTCTCTAGTGTGTACCTTCCTTTTTTGAGTAATTTTTTTGTTTTGGGAGCTCCATTGCTAGAGTCCATTTGGTCATAGTGGCAGAAAATGTGTAGCTTTCTACTCTCCCCACATTATCTGCAGGGATAGTGACTAGAGCATGTCCTTCCCTTTTTTATACCCATTTAACATCTTTTTGCCGCTAGTTAGAAAAACTGTAAATATGCCTTAAAATAGTGACTGAATATTAGAAGAAATCCTTGTTCCTATAGAGGAACAGATGAGTGGAAGATTGATCTCTTTTCCACTTTGTCCACTTTTCTGCTGTAATGCTTCAGAGATTTGTTCAGAGACCTATGGCATCTGGAAACACCCACCTTTCTCAGTCAACTTGGTTTGACTAAATGCTATTAACTGCCCCCCCCATCCCGCCCCCCTGCCCCAATTATAAAAATGAGACTGTGCCATAGCACTAAGCATTTCTAAATGAATGTTCACTAGCAGTTCTGACACAGTGTTTTCATCTCTAAATGCTGGGTGTGCTTTCAGGACAAAGTAGAGTAAGCAAGTATAGCCTGCAGGGGCTGCTGTCATGCAAGAATAATTATACTAAGATGGAACAAACAATCAAACTGTAAGGACAGATGTTGTTTGGTTTTGTTTTATGTTAAGGGCTAAGTTTATGTTCCACATTAACAGAAACAGTATCTTTTTGTGAAAATCTTGGGAGACTTTCCAGAACTGATTAAGAACTAAGGCATATACTTTTCAACATGTTGGGATCTCCTATCTGAGAGGATGTCCTGTTTACATTTTGTGCTTTAGCTAAATGAGTATGCTGAATAAGTGCTCCAGTGGAAAGGTGAAATATAAGAGAAGATGGCTTGAAAAGGATTTTCGCCAAGTTTGAAAAATGACACTTGCATGACCTCTGTCATCAAACCATTTGGGATTAGTTCTACAAAAGTATATTTTTAGTGAGAAGAGGCACTCAGAACAGGAGAGGCCTTGCCATCCATGGAACGTATTTCAGGAGGTTTAAAACTTTTCATCTCCTTTTCATAAAGAAAACAAGTAGCAGCTGATAATGTGACTCAAAGCCGGTCTTATTTTATGAAATGACCTGTGTACATAAGCAAGCACTGATGGACCTAACACTACCATAAGGCAGCATCTAGGAATAACAAAACTAATCGAGAGCAATAGATACTCATTTATATCAGCACTTTATCACTTAAAGTCTTTCTATAAGAGAATGGTTGTATACTGCATAGTATTTACACTATATTATATGAAAGGCTACAGAAAATCAAGTTTGCTTTTTTAAAGTTGGAATAAATTTTTTGCCTGAAAGTGGCAATTTTTTTTTGGTGGGAGGCAGAAACAACTTGTACTGAAATGAGAAGACAAAGTGGCAAATTTCAAAACCAAAGCATTTCAATTTTAAACATTTTAAAGGCAAAACATAGTACACTAAAGTGAAAATACCTAAAAGAATATAATAGTAAATATCATATGCAGTGCTTCTGCACACCCACAACTTAACTGCTGTCAAGACTTGGTAGAGTTCCAGGAAACAGAAAAAATTTAAGGCACAGTTTGATAAAGTGTTAATTTTTAAATGTGTATAGGGAGCTTTTCAACCCTGTCCAAAGGATACTGATGGGCACGCTTCTGTTCTCACTATGACCTCCTGAAGCTAACTAAAATTCACAAATCTTCATTTCAGCATCCAGGACTAACTCTGTCTCTCTGTATATAGATAGATGTATAGATGCAAATCTTTTAAGAATTTTTATGTTACTAGTGGTATCCAGGGCCAAATGCTGGAACTGTTATTCGTCTGGGTTTCCACTTGACCTTATGCTTTTCACATTCACTTTAGTAGCATAGTAACTTAAAAGTCCTTGTGTACAACTGCATGCAAAATGAAGTCCATTGACACAAAACAGTTTGAGGTCTGAGTAATGTAAAAAAAAGACTTCTCTTGGGAATTAGCCCAAAAGAACAGGTGATGGAACTTCTTCAAATAATAACTTCAGGGTATCTATTATACACAAAGAGCTTTCCTACTACGACATTCCCATTTTTTTCTAATTAAAAATTTTGGAAATCTAGATCTCTCTCAGCCTTTATGTGGAGCCCATCATCCCTGCTTCTGGGAAAATGAGAATAGTTCATTGTATGTACTATGAGGTCTGCCAGTGTTATCTCTGAAATATGGGAACTAGTGGCACAATATAATGTACTGCAGAACTCTGAAAGCCCTTGATTCTATATTTACATCTCTGAACAAGCTCACTTTGACTCATAGCTCCTTAATTAGAAGCATAGTCGTGTTTTTTACTGTAGGGCATTTTTTTACCCTCACAATACAAGCATACATTTGGTAACTAATACCAGCAATTAGCCTCATCTGCTATGTAAATGAGTGTAATTGCAATTAAATACTTTAGTGGGCCCAAAGGGAAAACATGCAATCATTACAAAGTAAGTAGGAGTACATGGTAAAGGGACTTTTAGGAGTGCTAGAAGAAGTGCTTTTACCCTGTGGTGACTACGGTCCTTTCCATTGTTTGTCATTTCTTCAGGAGTTTAGAACTTGGTTCAAAGGATAATTTTTTCTCTCTTTCACTGAGCTGTGAAAACCATAGAACAAAGAATGGCATGTTTTATGAAGGAAAAAGAAATTATCTCCAGGGTGTTCACAGGATTTTGTGGTGAACATCTGAGCATCACAAAATAGGAAACCAAAATCAACACTGGGAAGTTCCTGGAATGGGTTTATTGTCAAAATTTTTTGAAATCAATGGTTATGACAGTTTTACACTAACTAAATAACTGTGTCACTGAATATGTCTACATTATTCTCTGTCTTCCATGAGAGCTGTCACTGGCATACTCTAGGCAGCTTGTCTGGACAGTATTTGATGGTACTAAACACAGCATAGATATAACAGCACTGTACTGCTGAGCTTGGACTCGATATTTGAACAAACTACATAGCTCAAGAGTGTAAACATGATTCAAAATTCTCATTTGCATATCCTTTATGTGTAATTTTGCATCCGAGTTAGTAAATTCCCTGTGCCAAATCCACATTTTGAAATTTAATTATTTATCTCTAATTTCTTCCATTAGTTTGGGGTAATGGAACTGTATGTTAAATCTGAATTGACTGAAATTTCTTAAGGACTTACAGTGAGGCGTGTGTATTTATTGTGTGCAAATGTTTGAAGAGAGCTGAGGCAGCCTGGCTAAAAGAGTGTAAAAAGTATTCATTTCCTAAGCACTGTTTCACTGCCCTTTCTTGTAGAGCATCACTGAGTTACTCATTCTGGTTTTAAAATTTCTAAGGCTGCCTGGAAAGATTTTCATTAGCTTTAGTTTTACCACTGCATTTAAAAAAAGAAAACTAAAATTTTACTAATAAAGATATTCTGATCTGCCATTTTGTTCACAAATAATGTGTTAAATTTTGACCAAATTTAAGCACTGCAGATGCTCATCCTTCTTATCACCTATCTTGAAAAGGTGACTGGAAAGGAGGTTAGAACTTATTTTTTTTCTTAAGAATATCATGCACAAGCAATATATTCATGGCCTGAATTAGCTTCCCACCCCCCTACCCCCCCTTTTTAGGCCATTATTCCTTGTTTTAAGACTAGGTCTCTGTGTCTGGTTAAGAATATCTGTGTTAAGAAGAACCAAGGGCAGGTGCTACTCCCTAGAGGAGGATGGCCAGCAGCCCAGAATGACAACACAGAAAGCAGAGGCAGTGGGCTCACTGACAAGGGTCCTGTCCCACAGAACCAGTGAGGCAAACAGGGCAGGCCTGGTGAGAGTAAGTAGGCTCAGACAGGGATCCAGATCTTCAGACAAGGTCATTGCAATGAGGCAAGCCAGACGTCAGGCCAAGAATTCAGTCCATGGGTCAGGATCAGAATCCATACCCAGATCAATAGCTACAACACTGTTTGGTCATGGACCAAGTATGACAACATCTGCTTAAAGCCCGTAGAAACTTCTGCTGCAGCTTCTTCCAGCTTTTCTTCAAAGTTCTCCAAGTCCAGCTGAGGCTTCTGACAGCTCTCCTTTTGGAAAACTGACATGAAGGGCCCAGAACTACACTCCTAGGAAGGTTTGGTGTGCTCTGGGCTCTGATAACCTGCTAGACTGAAAGCCCACTTTACCTAGGAGAATCCTTCAAGACCATTCTGTTTATGAGAAGACAATTACCTACTCTGAAAAATAACAATGGAATAGTGAGAACACATTGACTGAAATTGAGGCTAGGCAAGTCAGAAACAAGCTACCAAGAACAGAAGTACCTTTTGATAGAAATAGGTGGTCTCTGAGTTTATCACTTGTTGAGACACATTGCATGCAAGAATAAAAATCCTGGTGGGTTATTTATCTGCTGGTCCACTGAAATTTTTCTCTGTCATATATAAAATAATTTATTTTTGTGTCAGAGACAAGGTAGACTCCCTCAGGATGAGTTCAGAACAGCAAGTGCAGTGCAACTCACATTGGTTTCACTTACTAAGAAAAAAAAAAAAAGGTAAATCTTGTTTCTAAATTAGTGTTTCCAAGTTGCCACAAACTAAATGTGATTCAAAAACTAATGAGAAATTAACTACTTAGTATGGGCATCCGTTGAATAATATCTTTCACATATGATTGAAAGCACTCCTAATTGGTGACAAAAATACTGCTACTGAGGTTTAAGTTTGCATAGTTAGCAGAGTAATTTCTCTCCAGTAAAATACTATTTCCTAAATTCAAAAGTATTTTATTTCACAGAATATGCCAAGTTGGAAGGGACCCACAAAGATCATCAAGTCCAACTCTTTAGCCCTGCATAGGACCATCCCCAAGAGCCACACCATGTGCCTGAGAGTGTTGTCCAAATGCTTCTTGAACTCTGTCAAGCTTGGTGCTGTGACCACTTCCCTGGAGAGCCTGTTCCAGTGCCCAGCCACCCTCTGAGTGAAGAACCTTTTCTAATATCCAACCTAACCCTCCCCTGACACAACTTCAGGCCATTCCCTCAGGTCCTGTCACTGGTCACCACAGAGAAGAGATCAGTGCCTGCCCCTCCTCTTCCCCTCACAAGGAAGTTGTAACTGCAATGAGGTCCCCCCTTGGTCTTCTCTTCTCCAGGCTGAACAGACCATGTGACCTCAGTCGCTCCTGATACGGCTTCCCCTCAAGGCCCTTCATCATCTTCGTTGCCCTCCTTCGGAAGCTATTTAATAGCTGAATGTCTTTCTTATAATACCGTGCCTAAAACTGCCCACATATTCCAGGTGAGGCCGCCCCAGTGCAGAGCAGAGCAGGACAATCCCCTCCCTTGCCTGGCTGGCGATGCTTTGCCTGATGCCCCCCAGGACACAGTTGGCCCTCCTGGTGCCAGGGCACTGCTGACTCATATTCAACTTGCCAGTGACCAGGACCCCCCGGTGCCCTTCTGTGGCACTGCTTTCCAGCACCTCATTTGGTAAACTTTGAAGACAATAATCTTCTTGCATAACCAGTTTTACACTAACCTTCGCAGGAAGTTAAGCTTTTCTGTCATTAACTGGAACTAATGAACAAGTAGTTAAGGATACCTTTGGGGATATGAACTTTCCAGAGTCACAACTTTAAGATTTACAGTTAGGTGGTCGTATTTTATCTCTTCCACCTAGAAATCCATTTTAGAGCTTCTGGCCATGGAAAAGTGATCACTGAGATTTCTTCTATTGTTGATGTATGTGAGCCAGTTTAGGAAATTCTATGTTGTTCTCATCTTAAGTAGATGTAACTGTCTTCTCAATTAATGTAATTATTACTGTGTTTCACCCCAATAGCTTGAGTTTGGTCACTGAGGCTGGCCATCACTATGGAAGGTGAGTTCAAACTCCCTTATTGAGATCTCAGTCAAGAACTATCCTTTACTGAGAACTAGTCTCCCAAAGTATCCACTTAGGACATTTTGATGGGTTAGCATTCAAGGGGAATGTGTTAATTAAAGACAGACTTTCAGAATTGAGTATGCAACAGATTCTAGATAGTAGGAACACAATGTGCTGGTTTCAAGCCACTAAAATGAAATTCAAAAAGGTAGCAGGGTTTTTTTTTAGGACTCAGAATTCAGAAGTGATTAAACATAGGTTAGGGTTCACTATATTGCTTTGATGAGAAGCCTTAGCAACTGTTTCTTATTCCAGGGATCTTTGAATTTAAGATCGTCCTCTGTTTAATATTATGTTAATTGCAGGTATAACACATCTTTATAGTTCAATATTTTCAATAAAATTTGAGTTTTAGTAGCAGTGAAAAAATTAAAATTAAAAATCAGTGTTATTGGTTTGGTTCTGCAGAACACAATCTAAAGGAATTGGAATTCAGGCCACAGCCTAGATTGTAATTTTTAGAAAAGGATTTACAGAGAAATGTCAGCTATAAGCTGTGTGCTTAACATGTGTCTGGTCTGTGTGAACTTGTATTCACCTTAGCCCTGTGGAGCACCAACCTTTTATTCCAGCCAGCTGCACTATTCTGCCTGTTTGTAACCTCCTTGTAAGTGAAATTGTTTCAGCCTTTCCCCTGCCGACAGCAAAACATAAACATGAGGCACATTAAAATGGAAACAGGATCCTGGTTCTTTCTGTTTCTCAGTTTTATTTAGCAGTGACCTTTAACCCTCATTAAGATACTTCGGAAAGTTTGGGACTCCTTTTTTTTGTGTAGATTATTGTGGAAATATTTAGGTTTGTTATGTTGTTTTTCTCTTCAAAAATATTTAAATGTCTTGGGGCAGTTGTATAAAACTTAAAACCCCGCATTTACCTATTTTAAGAAAATTGTCTGTAGACAGTATTTCACAGCTTATGCTCTTTTCATTTCAGTCAACCTATAGATATAAGGCAAACATTGACACCCAGATTTTACTCAAGAGGAGTATGAATGCACACCAAAGTTTTGTCCAGGGCAAAAAATACATTCATATGCACACTAATGGGTGCTAACCTAGAAGTATATATCAATGCATGTAAAACATCGGATAAAGTTTTATCTATGAAAATAGGACTCAGATTCATGAATGCAAAAGTGATGTGCTGGAATTTGTTTAACAGTTTGCAATGTGTGTCAATAATTAGTTGTGCCCTCTCATTTGTTTGCCTTAGAAGACATGCAGAGATGTGCTAAACATAAGATCCAGTATTAAAAATTTTGCCCAAGGAAATTTTGAATATCTGAGGTCTGCTATTTCTACCCTTTCAATGGGAATTCTTTCCCTTAAATTAAAAAATTACTCATGATTCCTCTGATTTAAATGCATGGAAGAGCAGCTATACTGAAATATATGGGACTTTTTCTCCCAGACAGAATGAAAAGTGCCATTGAAATATGTCCAGAGACTAAGGGGTTTAGTTGTTGGTGCCTTATTGATCTATTATTGTACATAAGAATTAGCAAAATAATAGATAATTTTGTGTGTTTTCAGAAACTGCATTTTGGTATCCATTTATGAAGTGAAATAAACTTATCAGAAAGGATAATATTATAGTTTTTCTTTGACTTTCAGAAAACTCCTTCCCAAGGGGTTATTTCTTTATCATGTTTCTTCCAGTAAAGCAGCTAGCAAATTTGGTTCTGTTTGTCATTTACTGGATTTCTAAATTATCACTCTGCTTTTAAATCCTGCTGAAAACCTCATTTAAAAATGTGTTGTTTTACACTACACTTTCAGAAAAACAATTATATTAAAAATATTTCCTTGCAGCTTTTAATTTGATTTTTTCCCAATTTTTTCCCAGTTGATTTCCTTTGCTCTTTACTCTTTTTCCTTCAAATGCCAAAATGAATGAAAGGAGTAACATAAAAAGAGAGCTGTGAAAAAAAATAAGTAGAAAAATTTCAAAACCTCTTTGATTTTCTTTTTTACATATCATATGGAAAGTTTGTTCCATATTCCATTCCAAAACAAGCTTTTAGAAAGAGTCTTTTATGTTACTGTAAAAAGCTTTATTTTCCTAATTTCTGAGGCTGTAAGATACTTCCCACACGTGCTGTGCTTTTGTCAAATGGATTTTGGTAGTATTTGAGGTTATGAAAATTTTCTTCATCTTTGATAATATGTTTGAACAGCTAAATGCTTTATTATTTAAAATGTGATTCCCATTTCCTTAGGTGAGACCTTTTGTTTTTAGTATCTACTTATTAGTTCTTATGTTTTTCTTATTCCATGTGATTAAATCAAGGCAAAACATACTTTGTCATATCTTTATTTTGAGATTCAAATTGCTTGATTGGAGTTTTTAATCTGATTAGTTTCCCCTGCTTCTTTTAGGAAGGTAAAACAACAACATGCATTCAGTCATTGTGATTACAGAGGTGAATTTGACACTACCAGCCTAAATTTGCAAAATTAAACAGTTCATGGTAAGTAGCTTCTAAAAACGGATGTGCTTTGGCGACAGTTACATTTTTTTACTGGTGAGGTACAGCCTTTCAGATTTAGTACAGATCTTCATAATCCATAAAATTTATGTCCGTTAATGGAAGCATTTTCACTTTTAGTCTTTACTAATATTTGATGGCAAAGATATAACTCTTCATCAATGATTTTACAGGTTATAGCTAGTTCAGAAAGGGAAAATCAAAAATCCTCTGCAATGATACCTTTTAAAAAGTGACCTTGTCAAAGTGAGGCATTCTGACTTCAATTAAATTCAGAGTTAGTTGGTCCCACAGGTAATGCTGGAATATATAATGTTAGCAATTATAAGAATACTTTGCAAAAGTAGTTTAAAAAACCCTAAAAAATCCCCTTTACACTGTGCTGGTCTGTAGAAAAAAAAGAGACTTTACCTTTATATTAGTAGCCATTTAGAAGGTCATTTTGGAGTGTACTGTTACATAAAACATGAGGTCAGCAAGTAAGGCTAATTAAATTTTAGTAGGAGCAAGAGTCACCAAAAGGTTTTTACTTTCATCCTACCCAGTCTAAAATAGTCATACAATGCACCATTAATAGCCTTGGAATTACTAATTATTTCAAAATGAATAGCAGTATCGGTGCTGTCAGATTAATTTAATACTCTCTTGAAGATTCCTAAAGAATGTATGATTATTTTTATTATTTTTATTATTTTGTAGATTCAGGAACAAAAACAACCAATAAAGCATAGTCAACCTAAACATGGAAATTCAGTTTAGAGAAGGTACTTGTTTTCATCTTGGATGACGAATTTTCTCCAGAAGTTTTCCACCAGAAAGTGCAATTCAACTAATTTCAAGTAATTTCAGAGGCACATACCTCTTTCACATAAGTTTTCCTGGGGAGAAGCCAACACTTTTCGCTTTAGCTATTTTATTTAAAGCAATATATTCAATGATTTTCATCCATATTAAGTTTTCTGTGTCTCAGAGAAAATAATGTTGTGTATTTAGTATTATACTGGTATCTGTATCAATGAGAAAAAATAATTTTATCATAACAAGATGTTTTAATGATCCGGAATTTAAATTTTATTTTCCGTAAGACTTTTAGAATTTGAGATTTTTGGACAAATTTGGAGCAGAGAAAAAACCCCAAAAGACCCCAATCACATGAAATCCTGGTCTTTCTCTTGAAACGGATTGTTTATTTTTCACCAATATAATTCATCATTTCACCACACAAGATAGGAGCATTTACCATTTTAAGTTCTAGGTTTACAATAATACACAGCATATATAAAACTTGTGAAATACTCTCATTCTATTCCATGGAAGTGTGCACTGCAACTTCTAAAGTTTAACTGAGCTAAAAAATCAAGTTCAGTATTCAGGCCCTAATCTAACTGTGTTTCTCAGAAAATTATATTCTGGTCATTAAATGGACACATCCTTTTTTTCCCTAAGAATTATCTTTTGTTACAACCCACCTCAGAAGGCAAGGGCAACCTAGGTTTTTGTTAATGGGTTCCTTGGGATGGATTAGAGTGAAAAAACACTGAATTATTAGTTTTTATAAATATATATATATGTAGGTTTTATTGCAAAGGAAAACAGGTATGGAGCTGTTTTAGTTGTTATAATCTATAGCAATGTAACAATATAGAAGCATAGCATTAACACTTGAGAAAATACACAAGGAAAAGAAAAAGAAAGGATGAAAGTAGAAAGATATATAATTGCCACCCATTGGATCCAGCAATGAGACTTGATAGCTGCAGTTTCAATGTCTATTGGTTGAAGTGGTGATCTCTTGGGGAAGTGATTTTTTTTTTTTATCCATTGGGCTGGGAGAAGTCCGCAAAACTCAAAGATTTCATGAGTTATTGGCGCTCAGGTTCAGGTGGGAACACCTAGTACCTCCGCTGCTTTGGGAGTCTTTGATGGTCTAAGACGTGGCAGCTGCCTGTTACATCAGAGCAGCTGAGCCCATTATGGCCCATCAGCAGAGATGAATGCTTTCAGGCTATGCGTCTTTGTCTTGTTGTGGGAAGTTATCACAGCTGAGTCATTTGTGTAAGGAAAAAGAAATACTGCCCTACCTTGCGGGATTTGCCTCGCTCCTCACCCTGTTTAACACCCAGCTTGTAGCGGAGGTGTTGGGTGTCCAGCGCTCACCACCTGGGCAGCCACTCCGCGCTGTTACCGGAGCACCCCGTCACTGTGCGCGCCATCGCCGTGAACTGGCCGGTCTCTCACTGGAGGCGAAGGCTGTGTGAATGAGTGGGTGGGCTGTGTCCTCCTCTCAGCTTTTACTTCTCTCTAAACTTGAGTTGATTAGACAGTAGTACTGCTTTTATCTTATCTGAAGTTCCTGTCAGGAGGTTTAACTCACTGCCCAATTCCCTGAAATCCAGGAGGCATATTTGGGAGGGAGGGGGGAGTGGCCTTTGGTGATCTTAACAATGTTTAAGACATTAAGAATTTCAGTCTCTCACACCTTTAATATTCAGGAGAAAATTCAGCGTTAACAAATCCATCTTTGGTATTTCTAGGTCTCCAGTTACCTTAGTGCAAAAAGATTTACTCAGATGGACTTTTAACTTCCAAAAAGGTGATGTTCAAGGGTACAGTAAACCATTCATTGTCTTGACACATTAGATTTAAAAAAATAGTGGTTTAGTAGATGTTATACTCTCACAGTGGGGCATCAGACTTTTAAAAAATATATTTGAAGAAATATTTATTATAATTTTTAGTGAATGCAGTGACCAAATGTTTCTTTGTTCTGGTTTTACTGTAGTAGGTCTTGCTCCATAAAGTGAGTGTGAGCTCTGGCTTTGTTTCTTGGTAGGTTGAGATTTCTGCTATGAAAGGAGAGATTTAATTTCTCTCTTCTGTTTATATTCTGATTTAAAAGCCCCCAAGCAGGAAATGATTTCAATGAAGAGTTCTTCCTCAATCTGCAAGTAGAATTCGTGATAGGCATGATGATGAATCCCCTTGCAGAGATTCTATTTGTCTACATTTGATGTTTGTATAAAAATAAACCTAAAGCATTTTTATTTGTGGATTCAGCCATTTGGACCCTCTTTGATTTAGAGGAAAAAAGTATGTATTTTGATATGCTGCTTTACAAATTTTTGTGTAGGAGAGTCTTGCATGTTCAATAAAATGAGAGAATTGACAAGAAATATCAGATTCTGAAAATATTAATACAAACCCCAATTTCAAGCAAGGCATGATGGGAAAAGGGTCCGGTTGAATGTGCAATGAAATATCAACTATATTTGCCCTGAGAAGTTATTCCCTAAGTAGCTCATACTAGATAGAGGTGAAAGAAAGAAGGAATTTGGTTCTTTCTTTTTCAACAAAATAAGCACAGACCAAAACAGGATATCTTAACCATCTACAGAGAGTGTGACTATTTTTCTGGTTGCTTTGCATGCTCTCTGATAGCAAATGTTGTCAGAATTTTTCAGCTGTTGGATTTCCACTGTAGACTTGAAGCATATTAAGTATTTATAGAAGAGATATTGAATTCCCAGGGTATCTCAGTAGGAAGATAAGAAAGTGCTTTGAATTCCAGTGAAACACCTGATCTGATAGTTTTCCCTCATATTCCTCAGATTACCCCTTACCACCCACGTATACTGTGAGATTCCTACCTGTGTTGCTTAATAATTTCAGGTTACTTGAATTTTCTATTAGTGTAACAAGTATATATGTCTGTCTACAGGCATTACCTCCTCCGCTCCTTTGGCTAAACTGGAGTTTAGTATGGAGAGGTCAGTAGTAAGAAAAAATGTGTACTATTTCTCACCATTTCAGTGCATCCTTTAGAAAGTCTATGCAACATTCAATTTTCCTTCTTTTGGTAAAAAAAGCTAATAATTCTTCATCAGCAATTAGTGAGGCCATTGTTCTGTAAAGCTGCTTATGTCAAGTGGAAACCAAAATAAATTCATTCTGCCTCTTTTATATAAAAAAATGCAACCGTAGTTATGAAAATAACAGTCTAGATACAGATTAGTACAACTAATCTCAATAGAGGTTGTTTGACCATTTTCAGCTTATTTGGCATAAGGGAATATCTTTCAATCATGAGGACCATAGGAGCATCCTTCTCCACAACTCTAGAGTAAGCATGATATATTTTAGATTACTACACATGTAGTGTAAGGACCTAAACTAGTAACGCATTTTCATGATTGTAAATTGTAATGATGACTGGACAAGTATTTTGTGATTTGAGACAGCTTCTGGCAAAGTGAATGAATGCCAAGATTGCCAGAGCATCAAAGGAAACATTTTTAATTTAAGTATGCATGCTGAGATGCAGCTGTGCCAATACATGCATATTTATTGGATCTGGCCAGGAGGCAAATGCGCAGCTAATTAAACCATAGTAGTGCTGGCGAAGATTTGATTCTAAAGGTCTGAGTTGTTGAAGACTTAGCTGAGATGATTTTGGTGGATGTAGACGCAATTTAAAAATAAAATAACCATAGGCAATGTTAAACTTGGACACTGATAACCTGGCAGCTAGTTTTCAAAGAGATCAGGCCAGGCTCTGGCAGTAGGCACAGAATAGCTCAGGAAAGTCATACTCGCACTGATAATTCTATGAAATTCCATGTTTTAGTTTGGGTAGCTATGAGACGTTGCATCAGGGTGCTATGACCAAAAGGAGCTTAAGAAATAGTTTATCTGGTAGTTTAGTGAGACACGTTAGTTGAATTATAAACAGGATACAGACATCTTCCAAGATGCTAGTAAAGGGTCTCTTCATGTTTCCTCTCATTTACCAGCACATAATGAGTAATCCAGTTTCAGAAAGTCCACTTCTGTAGAAGTTGAGGTACAGTAGGTTTTCTAACCATTCACTTCTCTGTGAAGCTTTTGCAAGAAGATGCACATTATGATGTTTTGGTATCTGAAAGGAATGTCTGTCCACTGGAAACTGCATTGAGACTCTGCTTACCCCTGGGTAGGCCAGCCGTTGACTGTCAGCCTGTATTTGACTTCCGGGCCAAATTTTAAACAACTGGTAGTTTGCATTAAAGGAATTTATTATTCTTGTAATTTACAGGCATTTTGGAGAATCTTTGTTATTCCAGGTATGCAGTAAAAACATCATATTGAAAATTAGAATTCATAATACTTTTATTCTACTCAGATCTGAAAGACAGACACTCAAGTGCTTGGTATGGTGGCTCTGTAACATTCCCAGGTAGGCAGCATCACCACCTCAGAATTACCTTGAGTCTGTTCCCATATTCTTCCTAATCACAAGACCACCTTAAAATTCATGAAATTTAAAAATAAATGCATAAAACTAAGGTTTTATTATTATTGCTTTGGCATTTCAGCCTTAGGGTACACATTTTTAAAGGCTTACACCATGACCATGGGGCCAAGACATACTGTTGACAAAATTAATAGATGAAAACTGAGTTTCGATACTGACATAATGATTTGACTGTAGAAACAGAAGTTGTAAGAAATTGATACAAACTTTCAATACAAGTAAAAGCTAGAGAGCTGGAGCAGGTACCCATTTGATTAGGATATTTTACCCCTTCTCATGGGATCTTATTCTACCCCTTCTTCCATGAGTATAGTTAGTAAATTGGCCATTGAATTTTTTATCCCCCTTGAGCAGGCTGCAAGGAAGTGTCCTATCTACTCCCTGCCAGACTGTGCTCAGATCAACTTACTGCATTGGAATTTAACCAAGAGAAGGAAGGGAGGAGGCAGGAAGAAATAGTTGAACATAAATTAAATATACAAACAAATCTCTGTAGCCTACTATAACCAAAACAAGATTGAGCATGATTTGTTCTTTCTGCCTGCCTATGGGAGTTGTGTGGGGGAGTTTAGTCTGTTTTTTTAAACTTTACGGCATAATATGTGTAGTCTAGCAAACAGTTACTTTACACAGTGAATTATTCTGAATAAAAATGTTGATTAACCAGAGAAAATCAAACTCTGAGCACCAGTATCATTCCTTCCTGGTCAGAGACTCCCAGCTTGTTTATTTAGTGTCACCCATAGTCTGTCATGGCTGACCTAAAACTATCAGAAACAGCTACAATTGCAGTCAAGCATAAACAAAAATCTGAACTGAAGGTGCAAGGGGACTGCCATTCTAAAGATAAGATCTATTGCTGTAATAGCCTTGATTATGATGACCAAATATAAAAAAATTCCCCCAAAAACCAAACAGCAAGTATACAGACACATTTCTGTTTATTTATAAATAAAGGGAGGGAAACAAATAATTTACAAAGAGGAAGTAATATAGAGAATAGGGTTCCATTACATGTCAGTGTTTCTCAACAGCTTATAAAACATGATTTTGTGAAACTGAAGGTTTGCTTGTGGTCCTCTCTGTTTGCTTAATAACATTTTGTAAAGTGATAAAAATCACATGGACATAGCAGAGAGAGAAAGAGAATCTGCCAGATGGTTGTCTGTTGGTAGAGTGTTTTTCACCCTTCCTTCCACCTACAGCACAGAAGCCTTGGTTTTACACTGAAGACAGATTTGCATTAGAAGATACCACATATGAATTAAAGACTGATATATTATGCTTCAGGTGTGTGAATGTTTTGTAAATTGCTGCTGACACAGCTGATGAAGGTGACTCATGTGTGACAAAAGCTGACCTGTTATTTAAAAGATGTGATTTTCAGACAACTTGCAATTTTCAATGCAATCAGGTTCCCCGAATTCATAGGGGTTTCTTTAAAAATAGGGAAGAGTAAAAAAAGATTTAAACACAAACTTTAAAGATCTTGGTGTATAACCACTACTATTATCATGGGAAAAACTGCTTGTACTCCCCTGCAGTCCTGCCTAGTGCTTGGTCACTTGGCCATTTTAAAGGTCAGTTCCTGTCTTGAGTTTAATTCTTAGTATGTTACAAGGTTTCATTAATTATTGTTTAAGTAAATGAAATCATCAAAGCTCAGAACTAAAATGGGGATAATTGTGGGACTTTGCTCTTATAAACGTTGCATTTTACTTTACTAAGAAGTACTTTGCACTTTTTTTTCAAGTTTGCTGAGCAGATTAAAAGAGGGAAGAATAATAAGGAGATGACTCTACTGGTTCCTTTGTGGGTTTTTTTCCTTCAAAATATGTAAATGCAGTAGTTTATTGGCAAAGAGACATCCTGAGAAATTTTTTAAATGTGCTTATTTCAGAAATTACTTTGATTCAACCCACATCTCTTAAAGCCTTCTGAAAATGTAACTCATTGTTTTTTACAATTAATAAAACCTTAGCTATGTCATGGCTCCATTCTTTCACTTTTCCTCTTTATCTTCCTTTAATCTCTTCATTATTTCTCTTTATCAAGCTGTGCTGGCTATTCAATAGCAGGAGTGACATATTCAATGGCAGCTCTTACACACTTCGAAGGTACCCAAATACTAGTCATGAATGATAACTTCTCACATACTAATAAGTGACTTAAATGTTCATTTTGAAGACATACTTTATTCAAAAACCCCTATTAAATAGTAATAGAGCAACATTAACTTTCATTGGTAACCCAGTCTAAAAATTCCTAGGTATTAGTTGGGTCTGTCGTCACATTGACGCAGAGAATCACCATCTACCTGACCCTTCTGTTTGACTGGAAAGACCTGCTGTGCTCTTCTGTATTCTGTATAGGAGGAATGCAGAAAGTACTTGGAATTTAGGCATATTCATACCCCCCCTGCCCCCCAACATTATTCTCTTTTAAAATTAATAGAATGTCTGCTTGGAAATAATGAAGGTGGAGTATATCTCATCTACTCGTTAATTCTTCCTCTGGTTGCTAGCTAGTTACGTAAATGTAGCCCTGCAAAGGAGTATCTTGTCTCTGGCCTTTACAACAAAATGCATGGGAGGGACTATGGGGAAGACATCAGAGAGTAGCATTTGATGGAAAATTTAAATTCATATTTTGTAATCTCCTGGCCAGGAAGAACTTTCTGGAAGAGTCCCTTAAGATTAAAACTGAATGCATCATTGCTGAATGTACGCCCAGAGATTTATTTCTAATGAAAGGAGCTTGTAAATGTTTTGAGATCCTTCGATGGAACATATTATGGCACTCATCTATTCTTTTGTATGCCATTCTAAGGGAAGATATCTACCAGTTTGGGAGAAGACATGTGGAATTTGCTGGTTATATCTGTATACCCAAAATGAAATATTCTTTATAATTGACAATATAAATGCTGTTATTTGGTTTTGCTGCTGACCTTCTGGTGTTCATCTGCTGCTAGGGAAAAAGTCTTCTTGAAATGCTATGGTTTTTATCAACCCAGAGCTAGATCTTACCTACTTTTGGTGGGTTAAGTGACGAGAAAAGAGGAATTTCTACCAGTGGGAAAGGATCCCTCTGGTATACAAACCTACATAAGTCTGATATCAACTGCCCTAAGTATCTGCAAACTGGCTGAAGGAATACATTGCTTCTCCCAGAATAATATTACACCACAACTAGCAGCAGTTCAGCCCAGACTTGTAGATTTTTGCAGTGAACAACGTGTCTGCCTGGGTTACTGACCAGGGCCAGGTTTGGCTGTAGACTTGAGCATCCTGTTGAAAGGAAAAAATCAAAAGGAATTTAGCTGTCAAGGTACTTATCAGGAATGCATCCACTTTAATACAGGGAGACCGCCTGGAAGAATGCAAATGCATTTCAACGTGCTCCAATTAAACTTGAGACTTGTTGATCTTTCTGTTACTAAAAAAAAAGAAAAAAAAATCAGCTGCAGACAGGCAAATGTTTTCTGAGGGTGAAAAACCATTGCTATGGTTTTCCACAGGAGAAGATGTGAAGCTATTTGACCTTCTGGCTTTGGCATTTTGTCTCAATGCAGGCATTTGTGAAGATCCTGGAAAGAGAAGAAATTGGAACAAGTGCAAAGCTCAGTGTCTGTGCAGAGGTGAAGTAGGTTTCTATGGTGTAGAGCCACCGCTCTATACTGTGACTACAAGTTGCTCACCCTTGAAACTTTTCAGTGGCCAGGCTGAAACCTGTATCTTGGTGGTAATTAATGAGCAAGTGTCAGTAGCAGTAAAATTGTCAACACCTTTCACAATTCTTTTGGCTTTCTTAACACAGACAAGCATTTTTACTGAGGTTATTTTGCCAAGGTACTGAAGAGATAATGCTGGGAATACCATATAAAGGTATGTTGAGTACTATGTACCAGTATTTATTCCAAAGCCTTAGAGTCAGTTCTTATTTGCAAATAACCATGACCTACCAATTTTCAATATAGCATCCTGCAGCTTTTTTTAAACATATTTAGAATTACTTTATTCACTGTTTAGAGTTATTATTGTCCTGCTAACAAAGTATAATTTATTTTGGTCAGTCAGGTGTCTAGTGGCCAATGAATACACGTCGTGGGTATTCTTTAACAATTCTAAAGAATCACTGTTTTCTATGAGTTTCATTGTTTAACAATTCTTAAAAAATCACTATTTTCTATGAGTTTCAAACTGTGATTTGCAAAGAACACGTCCCAAAAGGCAGTGGCTACTCAGCTTATGTTGCCTCTTCTCCTTGTTTTCAGCTGCCTCATTGCAACAAGAAGTAAAAATACAGAATTCTAATATTTTTTAGCAAGTAATTGTTGAAATTGCATTAAACATGTAAAGCAATCACAAATGAAAATGAAAGGAACCCATGATACAATCTCTTTATGAAGATAGATATTATGGAATACCTCATGTGATTTCAGCAACTTTTTCTCTATCAAATCAAGTTTAATTGGACACCAGAAAGATGAAACAACTGTGTATTATTATTTAACTTGGTAGCAGAGTTTCTTTATTCTCTTCACTCATTAAAAATATACAGAGAGAGTCTGACTCTAAATTTTGGCTAATAGTATTTGGATAGGTCTTAAAAACAGAGTAACTTTGTGTTAGTTCATCTGCAGTGGCAAACACAGTAAACATATGGTTATATTTCTCATTAGTTGTTTGTGATTATTCCAATCAAACTAGAAGAAAA